>DWJZ01000534.1:0-31182 GCA_018249125.1 Asbolis capucinus
AATTATTTTAATTTTGGTATAATATTACTACAGTGGAAAATTATACAATATCAACATTCAGCAATAATAAATAAAATAAATAAATATCTTTGGACAACTCACACACGGCCATCCGACACCAAACTAAGCGTTATGTTGATAAAAAAACTGATATACACACGAGTACATACATATTTTTAAATACATACTTGTAAGATAGTTACACCCAGACAGACAGAATAAACACTCCTGCTTATCATAGAAAAGTTTGACCTGGGTGGGAATCGAACGCACGACCTTCGGAGTGGCAGTCAGGTTCACTAATCACTAGACCAACTGGCCTGTCAAATAAAAATATTCCAGCGTGTACCTATTAAAAGATAGGCGCGCCATACGGATGAATAGACATCAAAATCTTGGGAACGATTTCAACCAACCCATCAATAATTCGCTACTAAGCACAGCTATCTCCTGAAAACTGAGGAAGTTCACTCCACTCGTTCAAATCTTGGCAATACGGTTCAGTTTACATGTTTTCGAACGAAAACCTAAAACCTAGCAGTTGTAATTCTAACTCATGTTAAACTTTGTGGTATGATCCTGTACGCTCATATAAGCGTTGAACCGGGTACTGCAATAAAACTTTATTCTTGTGGTACTTTTTTTATTTTTCTATCCCGGGTATATTTCCCTGGGTACAATAAGGATCAGTTTGCGCAAACGGGTAATTCGGTATCGTAACGCTACGTGACCCCCAGCGATGTACGCAACGTGTGTCATACTATTGCCTTAGGCTTCCCCTCTTACCGTACCACTGAGTAAGTATCTCTACGATTTTATATTATCAGAGTTGGTTTTAGTTAGGATAGAAATGGCAGTTTGTGAGTTTTAATATCACCGCCAATTTACAACAGCGTGGTGTACGCTCTAGACCTTCTCAAATAGGCTCTTGTTCAGTACGAAACTATTAATGAATTGAAGCTGAAACTGCTCAATAGTGGGCCGTGATGGGTTGAGATGATGTACGTAATACAAAATATTACTTGGTTGCGTGATAGAAATTCTGAAGAAATCTGCACTCCTGAGATTTGTCTATAAAGTTCTCGAAGGTTTATGGAATCTTCTAATTCACACTTAGCCAAAATGGTAAACTATACCTCTTACATACATGATGAGAGCCAAACCAAGCAGTTAGACAGTAAGAGTTTGCAGCGTGTATTATATGTAAGATTTTGAATGAGCAATTTACAAACAAAACATAGCAAACGGTCTAATCGTAGCCAAAATAGACCAGCTTAGTGACTAGCTGACAAGGGAGTAGAACGGACTTTACTCTAGGCTTCCTCAGTTAAAAAAAGATCTTCTCAATAGTGAGCAATAATGGTAATCCATGGTATGTGAGCCAAGGTTTATGAGCAACGGCTGAATGCGAAGACCAACTCTATGCCATTCTCCAGTCTCTGTCCAAGCGTTTCGTTATTCGACACGCGTACGCCACGGATGGATCTTCCCGCGCCCTTTGCGCCAATGGTCTTTGTCATTATCATCGCTTTTTGCCACACATAACTGGCCGCAACAACTGGATGTCATCGTATTGTACGCCAGCCTTATTGTTGCGGAGAGCATAGAAATTGAGATAGTGGCTCGTGACTAGCTTCGAATACTTGACTGTTGTTCGATCTGCGACTTGTTTACAAACAATTTTGGTACTTGAATTGTGGATGGAGTTGGAGTAGGAAGTGGTTTTGGGGTTAGGTACTGAATCCAAATGGTAATGGTAATGCTTTGCTGTCCATCATGTTACCTGATCTAGGAAATCATACATATGTAATTGATACAATGATATATGTTAGTGCTGTCGTCCTTATCTTTGTATTTTCTACACAGCTGTTTGTAATAAGCTGCAGGCTGAAGAGTAATTGCATCACAATTAGATCAGGGCCTGGTTGTCTAAATTAGACACCTTTTTTGTCGAGAGGGAAATCTCAAAAGATACCCGAACCCGAGGTTTCGGGTTATATGGGATTTCTACCCACGAAAACCCCCCCGGTTATATAGGATTTCTTCCCACGTAAGCCCCCTGGTTATATGGGATTTCTACCCACGAAAACCTCCCTGGACAGCCGTCCGACGCATATAGGAAATTCGGAATCTTATTATTTATTTATTATTATTACTTATTTAAAGCTTTTTTGACACCACAAACTAAAATTTGGGGTTACAATGGGCGGACTTAATGCCTGATGACATTTTCTGCCAGTCAATCCTTGGAGACGGCGAGAAGTAGAGCCGGGTATCCAATAAAAAAAATGTGTTTTATTTAAGTTCTTGTTAAGTTATGTAATCTCATATGAATGCACCTGTGCTTCCCCTGAAATTAGACACCTAGAGCACCTGTTGAGATGATGGAATATTTATCAAAACGTCTACCAGGTAAGCTAGTACACAATAAAAATTAATACTCTGAGAAATAACAGGTATCAATGTACCCATCTGAATAATGATCACATAACCAAGGCAACTGAATAATAAGACGTTTTGAAGAACTAATCAAAATTATACTAATTTGCTAGAATCATTAGTATCATAACAGAAACTTCTCGGAAGCACAATGATGGTGATACTTGTTTATCATATTACATTACGAAATTACCGTCCATATTAAGAATTCAATTACATCGCAGATTTAGTTTTGACCCTGAACATATAGCGTGTCAATTTTTTAGTGTTCTAAAGCGTGGAAGTTAATGTAGTATTAAAATCTAAATAGGTGGGTATCTAATACATTCTAAACTATTACTGACCTCAACCTGTGGAGTTTAAGCCAAGATTTTCATACGATTAACTTTAGATTATTTTCTTTTTTAATCTTCAGGTGTTATATTCTTAAGTTTGACGTGTCTATCTGTGGCATTGTTACTCCTTAACGGATGTACTAATTTTGATGATTTTTATTTCAAAGGTACTTTAGAGAGTGTTCACAGCTAAGATTTGGATTTGTTCAGTGTTTGAAGATTTTAAGCTGGTTTTTTGTGTCGCGGGTTTAAAAATTCCTCCTCGATAGACGTGGTTTGCCGTAACCGTTCTGATCGGCTGTTTCCTTCTTTTGTTTGTTGTCCTCAAAGAAGGTGACTACAGCCTTCCAGACCTGGGACCTAGCCACATCCCTTGTTCCAGGGTGACGAGAGGGTTTGGACACAAGCAGATAAAAGCCAGTATACGTTTAAATATTTTGCAGTTCCTTTGATTTATTTTCGTTAAAAAGATATTTTTATAAATTATTACAGTAAACGTTTTGTGGAAACATTAAAAATCAGTGATGGTGTAGAAGGGTTTAAATTTAGAACTAAAACTATTTTTAAAACCTAATAAAACAGAAATATACAAAAACCCTTTAATAAACCTTGTTATACATATATTAACTACACGTCATTTATAAAAAATAATACATCGTACTCTCAAATCGTAAGCAACAAATTTCACTTATTTCATCGTTTTTAGCAAGTGCAAACAACAAAGTCGCCGTAGGGAGTTCAGACTGATAACTTAAAACCAAGACAATAAAATTAATAGTATATCTGTATACTAACATAATTGTTTTAAAACGCAAATGAGCTAACCAGTAATATATCAGCTCTAAAATTAATCCTCCGACCGGATTCGTGGACAAATCTAGTCCACACATAATGTGTAGCAATGGCTTACAATGAGACATTAACAGATGTAGCTAATTTCGACAGACCATTATTAATAGCACCGATATGTCTCCAATATATAGGCGATAATATATATATAAATTTACTTGTGTCATATGATATTAAGCTAGTACATAATGCTAAGAGACGATGATGTATTTTCATTATGCGATGCATATTCTATGTTTAAACTTCGAACCTATAGGATGTTTTTCTTTAATATTTTTTTAATATTCTAGTAAAATCAAAGACTTGTAGATAAGAATTGTCTATCGAGACTTAAGGCGATATCGCGGGATTGGTTATGGATTGTAAGTCTGTAATCAATTTTATGGTATCTTAATAAGAATGTTTGAATATTGTGTATGTAATCTTCTGAGTTTCATTAAGTGAGCTCGATGTTCCTATGATGAAATAAAATGTCTTGACTTTGAATTTATCTGCATACATACATACATTCATGTTACTCACAATGTTAGTTACGTGTGTACTTAATGTATCAAAATTATCAATGATCAAATTAAGATATTCTAATTATATTTCTACGAAGTGCGATTATAGTTTAGTATTAAAAGTTAGTCCTTGGCAAGTTCACAAAAGACGTTTTACAACTTATATAATTACAATATTATGTTAACACAAAAAATCTCTAAAATTTACGTACGAATGAGAAAAATAGACTTTTTGTTATGTAGTTTTTTTTTACTTTCAGTCAGGCAGCCAATACAAATAATAATGATTCCAAAGACAACATTATCCATTTGAATTGCGAATTTTAACGTCATGTGTATTGTGGTCAAGTATAAACTAATTAAAAAAAATACAAAAAAACATATGGAGTCTACACACATGGTTGTGCTATTTCGGTATACACAAGGCATCTAAATGTCCAATGCGTTTTCTATTAGTCATCGAAATCACAATATTTACTGGGTACTAAACAAAGCCGAGAACACGTGAAAAGATAATATAATGTTTATGCTTCCTCGCCAGCCACACGACACTCTTTTATAGTGGACAGTTATAATAAATTATACTTTTGATTTATTTTCAGGTAAACTTACAACAACGTGCATAGATTGGTAGATAATACAATTAAATTTTAAGCTTTAGTCGTGTTGGAGTGGCTTAGAATACCAACCCCAACCGCATGGTGGTTGGGAGAGGCAGCAGAAGCCAGCTTGATGATAGCACTTACAATCTTTTGTGAATCCCGTCTGGCTGGCTTCCACTCTTTTATTTAATAGCTTGAGATCCAGCTGTCGTCTCCTGAAGTGATATGTTGTTGGTGTGTTTGGGGTCAGTTGGTGTCCTTGTTGTTTGCGCTTGCTTCAGTTCTCTCGTTTCTTTCTCCTCCCCGTGTCTATTACTTCCTTCCTGGCAGACATAAGTTACTAAAACCTCAGCCTGGTATGCTGTGCTCCCTATTGTAGATGTGTGGCGGTTGTCACTCACCTTCAGGGAACCGTCTGCTTGTTTTCGTGCTTAAAACATAAAAAGTGGACTTGTTGCACGATAGGAATACATTTAGATTTTTTTAATATCGTTATTATCAATGGAATCCTGTTAGGCTTCTCTGTTCATCCTTTTTAGTTACAATGCATCAATAAACATTACTGAATACGGGTTTTGTCTAGAGAGACCTAGAACAAACTCCATGAGGTTGGGTGCTATGATAGATCTATTTTATATTTCAAAATGATAACTTCAAAATTTAAAGGTTTGTTAAAGACGTAATATAAAGTTATTTTCTTATTTATCACCATCTTTTTGTCCTTCTTTCCACTGTTCTTATTATAATTCGGATTCTGTATTATAATTCGGAATTACGTCATAGCTGATGACTATTACACTCGCAGAACAACAGGGTTCTTTGCTTTGTGATTACACTAATAAGATTGTATAGAATAAATGCGTATGTATGTGCGTGTGTGTGGACACGTACGTACTCGTATGTGTCTATGTGCATACGTGTGTGCAATTAGTTATAAAACATTTGTTTTTGAATTTTCACCGACAGATTTCTCTAGTCCATAATTATCACAAGTAAAATATTTACGACACAAAAGTGCGATCAATATTGTAGTTCACAAGAAGTTGAATGTACTCACCGGGGGGACATGTTTATTCCCAAACATTGAAAGCATTACGGGGAAAGGAGTAAAATGAAAAGTAGACACGGGTCCGATAAATAATTGAAGGTTTTGATAGAGCATCGGGAATTCTTGGTCGAACCTCGCTCCGAGGTTCTTAGGGGAGCCATCCTTCAACCGCCCTCCTGCGCCACTGAATTATTCCGCAATAACACACTTGTTATAGACGGTTCTCGAGGAGTGATACTTTTATGATTTACTCCAACTTTTATTGGCACTTAAAGGAAGTATACGATTTATTTCGCGTTCAATATAAGGTGCCGAGTATATCATTTTGGGAGTCGATACCAAATCTCTTAGGGTTCGTTTGGGTGTCACACGTCATTTGTGCTTGGGGCGTTTCAATTCCGGAACGTTTTTTACGTTAGTTCACTTTGAGAATCAGAAGTAATTTTTAAAGGTGTAATTGTTTGATACTTTTCACGAAATTTATTCCTACTCGTAATTTGGCTATTTATGACCTTTTGTGGACTTTTTGAGTACAAAGGTGACTTACATAGACTAGACTTGATATTACTGATAGTACATAAGTAGAAATTTATAAAGTACAATTTAAAAACGAACTTTCAGATTTTTTATTTACTTTACTGTGCGGCATTGATAACGGTTTATAGATTGGTTTCTGAACGGGAAGGTTCTTGGTTTGATTCCTCTAACCTCTAAGTTATTGGATCTTAACTATTCAAATTAAAATGCATATAGCATCTTTTTCTCTTTGGTCGTTCTCTCATGTCTGAGGAGTCGGTCCTCGTGTCGTGGTCAGTGTCAGGACTGCATTTGGCATGGATGATCTGCGTCTAGCACGTCTCTAACAACCGTGTAACATGTGGAAGTCGATGAGTTTTTCACTTGATCAGTCCTTGTTGGTGAACGACCGCGCAATCTTCTGCCCTGTGATCCTATGTACATAGCATATTAGGAATTAATTACAGCTAGCTTCGGTGAGGAAAACTTTTGGGAAAACTTCACTTTTTATAGTTTGATATAGAGTTCTCAATAGTTTGTAAAGTTTGTAAAATCACAAAATTTATGCTTGATCATTGTGATGAATCATGCCCTTTATTCCTCACATTGTGAGAGGACACCCGACGCCAGCAGGGGAGAGTTACAATTATAATGACTTTATCGACATGTATTAAAAGTATCAATGTTTTTCACCTTGATGATGATAATGTTTTTCAGATCATCTGATGTTGAAAAGTGTTTTCTCCAGAAAGAACAGCATATACTTAAAAAGATAATTATACGAATTCCAATTCCATACAACACACTTCCAACGGCCCCAAAAATACCACAACTTTATTTCATAAAACTTATTTCCATTCATCAATGTAGCGCAAAATATTTCATACGGCCGACGGTACCTGAGGGTGTTTAAAACTGTTAACTAACATATTCTATGAAACTGAGGGATGAATTTTGCATGTGGCACGTCGCTACACCTGCCTGTTAGTGTTTGGACGAAATAGGGTAAAGGAGACCGTTTATAATCTTATGACGTCTTAATTTATTATAGTAAATTAATAAAAATTACAAATAAAACCAATGTTTTTTTTTTCGATATTTGTTATTTGGGGTCATGGTAGTGATGCACCAAGGCGAGCTATCTGTTAGTAAAATATTGTTAATGACAAATTAAATGCATGAACATATTATCTTAAAATTCATATACCTACTCGAAGCTAAAAAATGTTAATTGTATAATAATTTCGACATGAAACTAAGGGAGACAATACTAAATGTGTACCACGACGAAAGTTCGGTTACTTTCATGTTTTACATTCCGTGCAAAGGCGACGCATATCGTGGAAGGATCCGATCGGAAGTTATATGACTCGAACATTAAACTTTACTATACAGTGCTTTATTGACGTCACTTCCGCGGCAATAAAATCGACATGTCTCCTAAATGCATAATTTGTACGGCAGTCACGCGCATTACGCTACTAAACGGTGTCTCTGAGAACACATTTCACACTAAACTCTCCGGGGGCTGCCTACCGATGGTAGATAACACATTGTTTTATGCGTCCGAATTATCATCGTCAACTACTTGTTTATGGTTGCGGGGATATTAATATTGCTTTATACAGACGCACGCACAAATTGTGCTACCGACGAACAATCGTGTTTCCGATAGACGACATGTGCAACCAAACGTACATCAGCTCGATAGCCGAAGATTATTTTTCGAGCGGTGTCCTTTGTGACCGAAATGTTTCTAGCGAATCCATTAATTTGTGAGATATACGACGCACCCGCATCGTTTGGCGCAGGATCACATCCAGCCCTTTGACGCTTGATTAATTCCGACACAAAACTGACCTATTAGGCTCACGTTATCGGCTCCGATCTAATCGATTCAAAGCGCCGCGCACCCCTTACGCCGGTTTGGATAGTCTCATGGAATTCCCGAAATGCCGTCCGAGAAAAACAATGACCGAGGCGTAAGACGAAACGGGGGCAGTGTCACGTAATAGCCGAAGCTTCCGGTGCGTTTATCAAAAAATTTATTTGGACATTCCTAGCGAGCTTCTGCGCCGGTCCCGTCGGGATGTGTTGGCATTTAATTTATCTATAACGCTGAAAATGCCGGGAGACGCAACCGTTATTGCCGGTCGGACGTCGCGCGCCGAAGGCCACGCACTTCCGCTATGTCAATGATTTATAACCGCTTACGGCATTTGTGGCGCTCAACTGTATGTTGTAGGATCCATTGTCGGAGTATCGTCGAATATGGACGAGGAGGATCATGGCTGAGTTATGACCGGGGGAACAGCCATCATTTTTGATTTCGCGTCTTAGTAGCGGGGGGTCTCGTGGCTCATTGTCGACGTTCTGATTTTTCTAAGGCCAACATTAATTCCCTTAATTCTCCATTGTAAAGTTGTTTGAAAATATTTTGAATGTGACTGAATTGTACTGACTTTTTTATCCGATTAATTTTTTGCGTATTTGATACGCTCTGAGAAGAATTTTGTTGCTCTTTCATCGTTGTTATATCTATTAGGTGTTATAAATTTGAAGCTATTATTCAGGACAGTACATAAATCCTATCTTTGTTAAAATCTATTTAATCCGACTAGAAGTACGTGGACTTTCTTTAGGTCTCGTTTCAGACAAGAGAACTTGACAGTTACGAATGTATTAGATTTTACGCAATTTTTTGAGTCTTTTAGAAAAGGTAATGCTTAATATAATTAATATTATAATACATAAGAAATAAGTAATCTTTTTTTTAAAACTCACTCTGTCTATGAGTTTCTTTGTTACGTTTTCACAGCTAAACTACTGAACTGATTATGATGAAACTTGGTGTAGAGCTGGTATAAAAATTGATGAATAATATAGCAAATTTTTCTGCGAAGAACGATTGATGGAGTAGATATAGGGGATGAAAGGAATGGAAGATATGAATGAATAATGTTATGTGTCCATGCACTACGAATACGTGTGAACGATTTGAAACGGAGGTGAAGACCTCGCTACGCGGACGTAGTCGCGGGAAAAAGCTAGACTTACTTTAAATCATTTCAACCCATTTCAACCCATCATTGTACAATATTGAGCACGGGCCTCTACTCTGTATGAATGTGAACGTTAAGGCCATAGGCCACCACACTGGCCACGTGCGGATTGGCAGACTTCACACACCCTTGAGTTTTGCAAACTCCCCGGCATGCAGGTTCCCTCACGATGTTTTACTGCACCGTTGTAACAAGTGATATTTAAATGCTTAAACGCACATAACTCCAAAAAGATAGAAATGCGTGCCCTGGGATTCGAACCCGGACCCCCTGAGTAGGAGGCCGAATTCTTAACCATTAGGGTGTCACCGTTTTACTATAAATAATAAAGTCTAAATTAACATTTTATAACAAAGAACTTAACGTATATAGGCAATAAAAAGTAGAACAAACTTCTCGATAAATTACGATCGGAATCAACAATATTCTCACGATCTAATATGTCATTATTCTGTCATCTGACAACTTCACTAAGCACTTGACAGTTCTGTTTCTAAAATAAACTTGAAATTCTTTGTTATGAGTATTTTTTTCAATTTGAATTATTATGTACCAAATTAGCAGTTTAAACATAATATGGATTGGTGTGTTAAATAGAACTAGCCACACTGTCTGCATCTTTCTTAGGGTCTTTCTCGTCAATAAACACCTTTCCGAAGCGGTAGTAAATTCTATATTGTTGATATCATAACGGTATTATAAATAACTACGTGAATAAATGAAGTTAGACTTTAATTTTAATTTTGAATAAATAATACGCTCATCATTTTGAAAATTCTAATTTCCCATGATACGTGCAGGTTTTGAACCCAGAACCTCCCGTACGAGAGACCAATGTTCAAATCTCAAGTACAAGCCTAATATTACTTTGTAATTCAGTAGTAAAGTGGTCAGTCTCCGCTTATTTCATATAGGATCTATTATATATCTGTTCATGACGAAAAAGCGTTAACTACCGCAGGTATTTTCAGTATACAAAGTCGAATGTAACTATGGTTTATTGTTAAAACAAAAAATGTACTGCAAGTACATCATAATTGATCGTAAAATACATAACTTGACATAAAATTCAAAAGCAAATATATGCCAATAAGACATACGAGGGCTTCCAAATGAATATGATTTTTGAGTTTGATTCTGACATATCAAATTGCCTTTTGTCCTATCAACAAAATGTCACTGAAATAATGAATACGTCAAAATAGAATTGGTATTAACTGAGATTCAGTTTAACCTTTACTAAATCATATTCCCATACATTAACATTCATAGACCGATGATTTATGTTGATCTTAATTGATCAGCGAGATTAAGCAACAGCGGCCGCCGTCAGCAGGAAGATGAGTGACAGTAACTTCCAAAAATGCCTCCAATGCGTTAGGGAATCGAAAAGTCCTGGTTTTTATCTTTTAGGTGGCTATGGTTCAGCCATGCTGGATGCCTCCGAGCGGTATAAAGACAGTTCTTCGGTTGGCAACATACTCTTCCACCATATCGGATTTTGAGCAGCGTGGTCGAACATGTGCTAGGCCGCCTCAGTTATGGGTAGATATTGGTAGAGATGGGATGGGATGATTGATGTAGATTGGGAGATGGGTAGAGATATTGGTCAAAAGACTCAATCAACGAAATGGAATTTCACTATACACACGTACAAAATACTTTTACATCCGATTCAATCTTTTCATTCATTTTTTCCCAATAAAAAATGGCCTATGTTGCTTCTCATGCTTTACTGAACACCAATTTTCATCAAAATCGTTATTATGGTTGCGCTTGAAAGCATTACAGACGGAGTTCCTTTTGATTTTTTTCTATTAGGATTATAGTTTCAGCAAGCTCGCAAGCCTAGCTCATTCTTTGCTTAAATCAGCCATCAATTGAGTCTTGTTGGGTCTTAAGAGTCACTTCTTTTGCTGCTCATGTACACCTGACCATGTCAGTCATGTCATTGCTGTTACTGGCATTGACGTCGACCACTTATCACGTCATTCGTTGCTCGTTTGTCGGCTATTTATTAAAACAAAAAGTCTTGCGAATTTTATAAAATTATATCATTCTTATACAAACTGCTGCATAGTTAACGTGTTTCCATTAGTGTAATTAACAATGGCATACCGACTTATTGGTAAGAACGACAGAATAATTATTTACCTTATTTGAACCCCCTTTCAGGGCAAAGCAATTCGCTTCAACCTTAATCGATGTAATGTATTGGCGATTCTCGATAATTACTCTTGACTTTTGGAGACCAAATTAGTTTCTTATTGCCGCTCTCAAACTCTCTGTGCCGCTCTTCCCATTGTACTTCTACTCATCTTCGAATGCTAGGGAATTTCGATACAAAATTTGCACTAAGAAGCTGTTTAAGTAAGTGCAGTCAGCACAAAGCTGCTGTGTTTTGTCTCTTTTCAAATTCTAAGAGCGTCTTTCTCTGAGTTCCTACATCGGTAGTTGGTGTACGAAAAATCAATAGACTTTCAAGGAAATGGTTTGATTTCAACCTATTAATGGCAAACACTCTCCTCATAGTCGACAACGAAATTCTTTATTCTCGCTTGTTACTGTTAGCAGTCGATAACCCATGTCGGAGTTCTTTGGGCAGCATAAAATCTTTCAATACTTGCAATTGCTGCAAACGAAATACACTGAAGCAGCAAAAAAAATTGTTAGAAATCTTAAAATACGTAGTTTGACCGCAGAGGGCGGACCGTGGGAAGCCAGCCTTAAGCTTGCGAATGACATAATACCATTACGTCACGCCATGAGGTCTTTACTCAAGTACTAGGTACCAATTAGTAAATTAGTTGAATAAAGCAACAGGATATAAGCCTGCTGACATTTTTTATTTCTTGTTAGTGTTTGCTTGGGGTATTATTTCAAAGCGATATATAGTAATACCTACGGAATTATCCTTACTAATATCTTAAATTCAAAAGTTACGTTGTCGTCTATTGGAATTTTACGGTTAAACCACTGAACCGATTTAAATTAAACTTGTTGCATAGATAGGCTAGAGCTTGGCAAAAAATATGAAGTTCCTTTTATTCTGAAAAGGACTTCAAATTATTGAAATAGGGGATTGAAAGATTTGATTGAAAGTCTTTACTGTCGAAGATAAAACCATGAAACTTTGTATTAGACAATTGATGAGAAATAAATGATTTTTTTATGGTTTTTAACATATTATATATATTTGAATTGAAGCGGTGATAGCCTAGTGGTTGAGATTTCGACCATCTACTCGGTCTGGGTTCGAATCCCAGGGCGCGAACTTCTGATTTTTCGGAGTTATGTCACTCGCTGTGAAGGAAAACATCGTGAGGAAACCTGCGTGCAAAACTCAAAGGTGTGAAGTCTGCCAATCCACACTTGGCCAGCGTGGTGGACTATGACCTTAACCTTCTCATTCAGATAAGAGACCTGTGCTCAATAGTGGGCAGTGGGATGAGGTGACGATGATGATATATTTCAATCAAATTATAAAATTATTAAATCATAGTTCAATGTAATTATAAAATTTTAAAATGTTGTTTTATTTTAACTGGCCTTCTGTTCCAAGCTGCAAGTATTACATCTAGTAGCCATCAAAATACCTATATCAGTGCTGTATCTCATATCTAGTTTATAAAGGACAAACAAAGTCACAAACAAACAAACATTCATTTTTATATATACAGACATCCGTAACCTTAAAATTAGCTGTAATTAATAACTATTCTGTACAATAATTATATAACGGTGAACAAAGTTAGCTATACCTTCACAGATTTCATTCACGGTAAACATAACTTGTTTTTAATTTTATTTCTTACGTACAAGTAATAAGGTTTAAATTGGATTGTACCTAGTTTTCCCGTGAGACTGAATAATCAAAGTGCGATGGACTCTCACGGCACAAATCACACCATGCTTGGAGTGGGTATCCTTGTACGGTGTTCACACACATGGTAGCCTGAGTATTGAGAAAGAGTTAGCTATACATTTATATTCGCATGTGACGGTATATGTGGGGAATTGTCAACATCTATCACCAACTTACTATTACTGCCTAATTACGAGGAGGCTGTTACTACGTTTCTGTAACAGCATTGGACTTATTTTATCACGAACTGTGAAATCGTTCGAACGTAATTGGAAAATGTATGTACGTGTTTATATTTTTTTGTGATATCTAATATAATGTATAAATGTATACACTGACAACTATACATTACTATATAAGTTAACAATAATAGTGCATAATTACAAAGAACTTGAACGTAAAACTTTGATATTTATTCAACTTAAATCTAAACTAATATTATAAAGAGGAAAGATTTGATTGTTTGTTTGTTTGAATTGAATAAGCTCCGAAACTACTGGACCGATTTAGAAAAATCTTTACTTTTAAAATTCTACATTATCCCTGAGGAACATAGGCTATATTTAATACGATGAAAAATAGGGATCCGTGTGAAAATTTCGAAAATGTAACCCAACGTGTGAATAAAGTACCAAAACAATCCTTATATCGCGTACGCTGCGGAAATGATTGACAATAAAGCAAAGTGATGTACTACAGTTTTATAGAGGACACCAATATCTACAAATAAATCCGTGATAGTGTATGTCTAACTGTTACAGTTTTCTGGTAACTGGTTCTTCCCAAACGAAGCGAGGGCAGTTTGTAGTTAAGGAAAAAAGTGAACAGAACCCAGCATTGCGCATAACCCGACACGCACTTGGATTTAGCTGATCAAATTGCCTATAACAAGATTCTAGTAACAAGCAATACTGAATTAAGTAACGATATTCTAATTATACCATTGAAACCTGCCTTCGTAATTCTGCTCAAGTTAAGTGCTGCATTGAAAATCAATTTGAGATTGTATTTTAAGTTCCAATAGGTGAACTGAAGCCGACCTCTTACCTTTATCCACCTGACGTGCCATGTCCTCTGGCCGAGCTTAGACAGCGACAAATGAATACACAGAGTAGGTCACGTTTTCTTAATATTCGAAAACATGCAAGAAATTGACAAGAGCGAAGAGTTTAATGTCACATAAGTGCGATCACAAAGAAGTTCTTGTCATGAGAATATGGATCTTTACTAAAGAACTGTGGCCAAATTAACAAATACGTACTTTACCTATTTTTCATTGATCCATTCGTTAGATGTTAATAGTCTAATGTAACGTACATTATGCGATATGCGTAAATTATTGGTAGAAAAATCAACGGTGAGAGTGTTCGCTATTGTAATGAAGAGCACATGCAGCAGAGGAAGATCAGACAGGCAAATAAGTGCTCATTTTCTGACTCCGCTAAAGCATTACAGAGTAGTTGAAACTGATGTATGCAAATAATATCGACGTGATGGTGATTACCAACACTCTGCACATCTCTGATCTCAGTGACACCATCGATATTCTGGGATTCAGCAGGAGTGACTGCCAGCAGAAACTATTGCACGCTTCCATGCTTCTAAAATACGTCATTTTTCATGGTATTAATAGACAGGATGTTTTTGGGCAGCGAAAAAACTCCCCACTCTTAGCTCTTCTGCTCCATTCTACTCCTCTAGCTGGTACGAAGAAACGTAGTGGAGCGTTCTCTCTCCACCTCAGTAAAACCAGACCTTTGCTCAGTACTACGCCATTAATAGGTTGAAGATAAGCGTACCTAAATACGAGGCACAAACATAAATTCCGCAAACACTGATGCAGAATACCGCGATGATGGTACGATTGAAAGTTTGATAGTCATTCGTGCATCTCAAAGCCAGTAGGTAATAAAGGCGACGCAAAAACTCTGGCGCATCCCGCATGCCAATTAAACCGCCACAAACATACTGTAAGCCGAGATTATCGTATCGTAACAACAATCAGAAACCTGCCCACTTCTCTCACACTGAATAAATTAAATAAAAACAAAGCTATATATATAATAAAATTGTAACTGATCGAATTTTTATATGGTAGAAATTTCAAAAAATCAATTACTGGAAGTATTAATCATAGGAATCCAAAACAATGACGAAATTTTTGTTTGTTTTTGCGGTATTTAACAGTAGTCTTAGAAACTAATTAACTGACTAAGGTTCACTGACTGTGTAATTAAAATCAGTTCAGAAATAAAAATATATGTCAATTTACTTAAACTTTGCAGTTTACTGAAACGAACCGAAAGCAGTTACTAATCGATACTAATATTATAAAGACGAATGATTTGATTGTTTGTTTGTAAAACATAAACTTAGGAACTACTGAGCCGATTTGGAAAATCCTTTTATCATTAGAATCGTACATTATCCCTGATAAACTTAGGTGATATATTTTCAAATACGTTAGGAGATTGTATAAAAAATTTTAAAATGTAACCCTACGTATGATTTTTAGAGAGCAAAAAACTCATACCGCGCAAGCTGCGGAAATTATTGTACTAGACAAAATTGATTTACAACAATTTTAAGAGGACATCAATATCTACAAATAATTCCGCGAGATATGTACATATGTCTAACTGTTACAGTAGCACAATTACAAATTTTTTCGTAACTGGTCCTTCCGAAGTATTGGCGGTTTCTAGTATAAAATAAATTAGATATTGTACAGCGACGCTCGTACTTCGTCTTTCCTCATTAACTGTGAGGTTAACGGAACCGAGAGGGCTCTGTTCTCATAATTCACAACATCCTTTTGATAATTTCGTGCTACTTAATTAACAATACACAGCGTGTAAGGGTATTTTCATTAAGTGAGATTGCCCTTTTGGGTGTAGATTTTGAGGCATGCTTTCCGAATTTAAAATTTGATTATGGAATAAAGAAAGAAAGGGAAATCTTCTCCGTATACATAGATTTATTAATAGGTCAAATTCATACGGATGAAATTGTATTATTATAGCTGTAAATATACTACATTTTCGTTATAAGTTAAATATTGCACGCTTTAGATGTTAATAAGTTGTAATTTGTATCGTTAAAAGAAATTATATTAGCCGAAACTATTCTCATATAAATTTGGGTAGAATGAAACAATAAAACCTGATATTTTAGCGATGAGGAGGTACTCTATAGATAATGAAGACTTCAATAATACCTTCCATAGACTAGGAATTGTAGACACTTTAGTCGGTTAATAGTATAATCTCCTAATAACATACGATGTAAATATTAACATGTAAAGAAGATTACATATATAGAAATATCTATTAGCAAACCCAGCATGAACGCATTGTCTTGAATAACGTGACAAAAGGGACAATTTAGTTTTTTAATAACTTAATATCTATAATAGCAGATGGCAAGCGAACAGACTGTAGGTAAAAACAAGGGCAGAAGCATTGCTACAAAGAACGACGATCGTTCATTGCTACAAAGATCGACAGCACTATAGTTTTGTGTATTCACGTAAATACGTAATCATAAAAACGTGTGTACTACGAAACTTTTAATTATAATTAAGCAAGAATAATAAAATAAAATAAATCTAATGCATGTCAACCATAAAACCACAAATTTATTACACAAAATCACGGTTATTAAGGTGTTTGTATATTATGCGAAACTTCAAGTACCTATCATAAAAAATTAAAGAATAACCAACAGTACAAAAGACCGTGTAATTTTATACTGTCATAGATTTTATCAACTTCCTTAGACTTGGGTTTTGTTTTATTTTCAATTTTATTACAAAATGTCTAGTGAAGAACCTTTTCCTTTATGATTATTGGGCTGTTAAAGATTGTATTGTCTAGTCTGTAAGTAATTTCATCGTATATGTATTAGTAAAGGGCAATGCAAATAATATAACTTCGATTGCACCCTTAAAGTTGCTTTATTCGTGATGTTAAACAAATCCTTGTCATCCATACGTCAAATGTCAACTGTCAGTATTTTCCCGCCATCACTGTCGTTTTACCGATTTTGAAAAGTAATTCAATCGAAAGTGTTATAGGCTATGAAAATCTGTTCAGGCGTTTCAAAATCATTAGTTTTAAGTTCTTTTCTAGTCAGGAGAAGAACTTGGGGCTATTTTTAAGAAGATTTACTCTAGAAAAGGAGACTTAATATTATTAATTTTGATCTTAACCTAACTGTTGTAATAGGGGATGCAAATACATACGAAAGTTAAATAAATTATTCCATTACACGAATTAACAGTTCACTTAACAGTCCAAAATATAACAATACTGAGAAAGCTTCGCTTCGGAATGTCTTGACATGAAAAGGTAGTTATTGTGACCTAACTGTAATAGTTAGGTACATGGTACCGTGGATTCATTTGTAGATATTTATATCCCCTATAAAACTTTAATAGATCTTTTGGTCAAAAATTTGAGAAGCTTACGTAATATAAGGATGTTTTGGTATTTTTACACACTTTGTATTACATTATCGACGTTTTTGAAAATATTTTGATACGTACGGATTCATAACGTTTTTCAAATCGGTGCAATAATTTTGGAAACTATTCCTGAAACAATGGAATCTTTCCTCTTTATAAAAATAGTATTAATGATCACTTTGAAATATCCATCGAGTTATCATTTTATTTAGGTATTGATTTAACTCAAAGTTAATCTTTAATATTTTTACTATAAATAAGTTTGCCCACGACCTTCAGCATAGCAGCAGATAATATTATCATAAAAATGCATTGTCATCAGAACTGAAGCAGTGTGCAAAATTTCATCTCCGTAATGTTAGTGGAAGTAGGTCTAGTTAAGCTTGCAGGATTTGACCCGTAACAAACAAAACAAACAAATATACTCGTACTAACATACTAATAAACAAACATACACTGCAAGTTAAATAAAATCTTGTAAAAAATAATTTATCTAGAGGCAATACAATATAAGATTCTGCTAAGAAATAGTTCAAGACTAGCTCCATTATACTACACATATGGTTAACACGACGTAATAACAATCACTTCACGCCGCCATGTTCTGTGACTAATTAGGCAGTTAAGATTAGGAATAAGCTTAAATGCTGTTTTCAAGGCTACCAACGTACTTCTCTTTCAGAATTCCGCAAAACAGAGCAAACAGAACACCTACTATATTACTGCAAACATGTAAGTTAAATGTATACTGATCTAGGGACTACCTGCGGCTTCGTCCGCGTGGTATATTGATGAAAGGTGGCCTATATGTTATTCGAGACTACAATCTATACATGTGCCAAATTTCGTTCAAATCTGTTCAGTCATTTGTGCGTGAAGGTGTAACAAACATCTATCTCACCATACATCCCAACAAACTTTTGCATTTATAATATTAGTAGGACTAAAGTATAAAAATCCATTAAAAAAAATCTAAAATTATATCTGGAGCATTACATCAAGAGTGCTGGCATTATCCTGCTGAACTGCTAAACTAATTCTTTGAGCAAAATGGCTGCCAACCTTCTGGTTAACAGAGAATCACGAAAGAGCCAGATCAGAGAGTTGCGAGGTTTAATAATTTCGACATGTTTTTATGAAAGCCTTTTTCCACATATATGTACGTCCGCATGGAATTTCATCTCCTATTTTATCAACCCGCAGGTCCGAAATTAAAAAACGCTAAAACATTTTTTTTATCAAATCCAAAAATATAAACCCTTATGATTATCTACGATAGTGACAAGTTTCAGTATACAAACTTTCAATCCCAATTTCAACCATTTTTTGTAATAAGCCGATGTTTTTTCTCATGTTCTATTTTACCTACCAATTAACATCTAAATTAGTTCAGGCGTGAAAAGGTAACAGGAAGGCAGACAGAGATACATTTATCTAGATTTTAGAAATTTCGACGATGGGCACGAAAAACCGGAAAAGTAAAGCACGTGATTTGCAAAAAAGCTACTTTATTTATGCAAGTTTGACAAGACTCTATGAAACCACAGGCTTAGATCTCAAAAATTTGCGCATTAATTTTGATAAAAATCTAATTAAAAAAAACATATTAAAGTAGTTTCTGAGATACTCGTGGGCAAAGAAATATACAAAATTTTTGTATATCCTTGAAAGGGTTAACACGTCATTGTGATTTTTACAAGCTTTTATTTAACTTGCAATGTATGTTTCTATATTAGTATATTTGTTTGTTACGGGTCAAATCTTACAAGCTTAATTAAACCTACTTTCTTTTACACGACGGAGCGGAAATTTTGCATAAAATTTTCATCCTGATGATAATGCATTTTTATGACAAGCATGATGCTACGTTCAGGATTGGTTTCAGATAAGGGAACTCCTCAAAGGGTAACAGTACAGTGAAATTTTGTGGGTTTCTTTATGTTATGGATCTATAATTACTGCTGGCTTTTAATTTTTTTAGTAAACCTTGTTGCATTTAAATATGCATAAACTCGTTTTTTGAAGTTAAAGAATTACTTTTATATAGTACAATTTACTAATCCGTAATCTAGAAATTAATTTGACAATAAATGTCACAATTGCCTGAAGGTTTTTTCAATCAAATTAGAATACAGAGCACTGCATTTATTTAAACATATATTTAAAAGTAAATGAAAATGCGTTTTATGTGAATCTTTACTTTAACCCAAAAAACCATTCATACAATCAAGCAGTAGTAGGCAGTAAGCAAAGTGGCAGGCAGTTTAATTTTTAGCACTATCTGACGACTCGTTTTTAAGAAGAGTTATTTGAATTGATATTATTAAAGTTAGAAAATTTATATTTTACTGCATTCGACCACATTGGATTAATTCTTATATTATTATTAGTCGATGTCATTTGAATAATTTTTAATGAATCTTTTGAAACTTTTTTTTGCATAAATGAATTCATTTTCTTATATTTTTTTTTACAGAACCCACATCAATAACCTCGTTTCGCTCTTGCAGTTTGTTGGTTTTTCATTTCGAGCAACGTAATAAAAGTTGTCTTATACGTAACTCGCCTAGTGCGTGTTTTCCTTCTAAGGAGTTTCCCTATTAAGCTTTTAACCTAAATTTTTCCGACGCGTTATATAGCATTTTTTACAACATTAAGCATAATTAATAAGATTCTATTTACTATGTTGTATGTAATAAATAGTTAACGAGAGGCCTTGGTTTGATCGTAACCCATTAATGGCCCATTACTAAGCACTGATGCAAGGAGGCCTAGAGGATTCTTCACTGTTGTTCCTATGCGGAATGGCGATTATTGACCAACCCAAGGATCGGAAGTTTTCATACCACTCAAAGTCGTTCGATATTGTTTAACAACTATTTCCTACCGATAACAGCTGAGGCTTTTGAAAAACCAAAATTATGAGCATTTCTTTTAGATGTACCTGATTTTTTTTATAATACTCTCAGAGGTCCTACATTTTACAGGTTACTCTAAAGTCGTATGTAACCTGTAATTTTCTATAAATTTGTGCTTGACCACGATCCCACCTGATGGTAAGCAGCGATGCGATCATAGAGGGAAAAGTACATTAATTTTGCATAAGCCGGTTAAACTTAGGACCAATAGGTCTATTCACAAATTCAGTACTATGAACTGGTATTAGGTTGAATTGGTTTTAGGTAAACCAATCATTTAAAACCAATTTGTGTCCTTTAGAATCAAAAAACATCCTTAGAATCATGACCTGATAATAACGCAAAACAAGTCTGGATAAGATTTAAACCGTTCTGGAGCCCATCATTAATCTGGACCAACGTAGTGGACACAACGAAAAACTTTGGTAATGGAGTATGCTCTTGCCTCCTCAGGCACCTTAAGAGTAGCCAGTGTAAAGTAACTGGTTTTTAAGTAATAATAATTTCATTATAATTTTTCTACAGACGTGGTTTTGGTGGTCACTTTACAAACAATATGTCATTCTTGTTTTAAAGGCTATAGAAGCTACATGAGGAAGTTGGCAGTGTTTATATTTCCTGTATGATTGCAGTACTCGTGTATCGCCCATTAATTGGGTATTTAAACAGAGTGATAATTGGTGTGTTTACGAGGAAGCTGTGGTAACTTAACAGTTTGAACTTAGGTCTTTCGAATTCTGTTTCTGCGTTCCTCTTCCTCTAGTTTTCAAAATTATGGGCATATTAGAAATTAATTATCGCTTGGTTCAGTGACGGAAAACATCGTAGGAAATCTGCATTCTTGAGAGTATATATCAGTCCCAATTAAGTTCTCGAAGGTCTGAGAAATCTACTAATTCGTTTGATCGTCTATAGCCTTTATGTTCTTGTGTTACGGGTTTCAAAGATGATAGAATTGAGTAGTTGATATCTGCCTTATAGGAACTAGTGAAGGAACTTCAGATACAATTCAAATACTAAAATCATCATGATCGCTTCACCAAATATGAACGCGGAGAAAAGAGGCAACCTAAAGTCTGTCACAGCTTTCGGAACCCACAAATTTCCTAACCGCTGCTGGCCAGATTGTGTGTGTTCTTGTGTGTTTCGATGACGCGAGGATCCAGCGAGACAATGATCGAACAAATAGGGATTTGTCACGCAACGCCCGCTAATCAGAGATCGCGAATGTTCCTCAACGCTACTCGACAACCTTTATTTATGCGTCGCTGATATCTGGGTACACGACAGTTTTTATTGCCAGCGGTGCCCGTTATAATTCATACAACATTCGACTGGATAAAGGCCCTTCTCCGATGTAGATTATGTAAACAATTCGAAGGTGTCCCGAGGCACTCTAATTAAAAAGTACCGAATATCCAAGAGGCACTGTCGGTGTACGAAATGGTTTATTGCTTTTAAGAAGTTCTCATTCAGTATCTTTTACAATGCTTCTGAGTACGGGAGATCATAGCTGCAGATTACCAATTCCAATTTAAACAATTAAAAATTTTGTAATAGAAGTGGGACAGGTTTAAGATTTAAATGCATACCCTGAATACGCCTGAGATAAAAAACACATTGCTATTATTAATTTGCAAATATTATTACTGGTACTGTCTTTCCGCGAAGGTCACCTCGCTGGCCAAACACTGTAAGTCAGCAAACGACCTGCCATGATTTCTTTGAAAGCCAGCATTGAAAGCCAGTCTTTGCTCGGTTAACATCAGCGATGCCTCTGTAATATTGATGAGGTTAGGTAAAGGTAACCATTTTTCTATTTTCATCATAATCGACCGATTGGATTCCATCATCATCACTACAATACTTAACTGTCTCTCTACTGAACTCGAGTCTCCAAGGTCATAGTCAAACATGCTATCCCAGTGCAGATTAGTAGACTTGACTTCGAGAACTTCTCCATAAAATTTCAGGTAAACTTTCAGGAGTGCAGGTTTACGCTATTTTTGGTTCATCATGACGATGATTGTAATACGCACATAACTTTGGAAATTAAAGTTACAGCAGACCAAACCCAGGCCCTCTCTGACCTGACACCAAGTTCCAACCCATCAGGCTAGCACTGCTCATGAATGGATTCTATAGATGGAAGATTAAAAACAATTACTGGAGTATGAACGTAATGAACCCAACTAATGTTTAAAATATCCATAATTAGTCGCCTAATTGGTTTGTCTATACCATTAACCTACAATAAGTAAACTTGGTTAGTAATAACAATATTTATTGTTATTTTTTTAGTTAAATCAGTTCATAAATAAATATGTTACCTCAATTCAAAAAGTGTCCTATGTCCCAGTGCCGAAGTAAATCGAGTACAGTTATTAGTAAGCAAGGTAGACGCTTAAAACTACATTCTAATAAAACACACATACAAACAGAACAGTGCAATGACATCAGAATTTATAGACTAAGCAAAATATTAAAACTCGTCTTAAGCACTCAAAAAATACCAACATCTCAATTATAATAACCTCGATTGTCATTCAGAAAAGTGTATATTTAATTTGGTCTGAGAGAAATAATAAGGACGGTATTATTTATAATGAATAGTGTGGAAGCGATGGTAGAAGTGGTCTCGTCTTGCATGATTACTTGTTCCTCCCACCGAGGCCGGCGCTACCATTGGCTCTCTTCGTTTGGACGCCGCCTACGATCTTGCACATTTCTACTTCAAAACAACTCCATCGGCTCAATAAACAAGTCTTGAAGTCCATTGTCTACCTCACCAGCATTATATTACCGCTGCCGTCATAGATCTAAGGGTAGAAAAAATTCTCGAAACATTACTGAGTCGTTTGAGCAGACAACCGTATTACACCTGCGATCTGGAGTCGAGCAAAAATCGATTCTGTTAATGACTTGTATGTACGTAAAGTACTTGGTCGAGCGACCATAATTAGCCCTGATTGGACTCAACTGAGTATATCAACAGAGTATACAACTGAGTATGTCTGTACTCTTTTAAACGTAGCTTTTTGCTGTATTTAACGTTTAATTGAATCGATATATGCTCGAGTTTATATTGTTTGTGCGCATGAGATCATTGTATGTCATATTTTGCGATCTTTGCGTTCTTTTTTAATTAATTTATTCTTATCGTCATGTGTTTTTAGGGAAGGTAATTATTAATCTTATACTTATTCTACATACATGGTAAGGGCGATAATATGAGTCGTTTAAATTTATTATTCGTGTATGTGTGTATCCATCAAAAGGGGGGGTCAATTAAGGGTAGTTTGTACTGAGAAAAAACTTGTTTTCCGGACACTTTTTTATTATTATTTGGTCAATAATAAAAAAGGTGATGCAATGTAATTTTCATCTTGAAACAAATTGCGCTGTTTAGTTGGTATGAGGTCATGGGTGGTACCTAGAAAAGCGTATGATAATTTTAATATATGAAAAAGTAAAATTACGTTATTTTAGTAAAATATTACTAATGTTATAACAAGTCTTATTATTAACAATATGTTACACAGTGTATTTCTTTAAGTTATACAACAAGCAATAAGTATAAATGTAGCCCACGTGTCAATTAAAGGAATACGGCAAACCTCAAAGAAAAACTAACACTTTCACTGATACATTTTATTCTTTTTGTAGCTACATTTAATTTCCTAAGCATTCCAATGCCTTCAATAAATATCTCATCGAGCAATCAAGTAATTACACTACGTACTCGTGGTAAAAAACACTTGGAAGCCTTTGAAAGGATAAATTAATACAACCACGTACAGTACTCTCCAGTCGTCTCGTTACTTATTAAGTTCAGGCTATACATGTTTCTAACTTCAGTGCATTTTAATCCGGCGTAGAAGGGTGATTAGTTTGTTTTTTCTCCACTGACATTGTTATTTTTCTAACAATTTTATTTAAATATAAATTTTAGATCTATTTATGCATGTTGCAATACAGATTGGAAGATTTTTCGAATATACTATCGCTTCGAAATGGTGGCGTTTTGAGAAGATTCAGCGAAAGTAACTACTTATTTTTTTTTTATAAATGTACTAAGTAATTTTGTGAATTGCAACTGATTATTGCCTAAGTTACATGTTTTATTCTAACAAGATACATTTTAAAATCCAATTAACGTCTAAATTTTCAATTCTTTTTTATTTTCACTATTCTATCAAAATAATATTGTCTTACTAGTAACTATCGAACATAAAATTATCATCGAACATAAAATTATAATCGAACTTCTAGTGTTCAAGTAAAAAGTTCGTACATATAGAGTTGAATAGTGTTCAAGCAGGAGTTATATATTAGCGAAAGAGTCCTATTAAGAGTGACAGTGGTGATGCGAGGAACCGGTGCGCGAAATGAGGCGCCAGCGAGAGGCGAGAGGAGCGTGGGGGCGAACAGCGCCTCCGCGGGAATATAACCACCGTTCTTTGCTAACGCCCGCGCTTCCCCCATAGCAAAAAGTCGAAGACGGAACGAAGCGACATCCACAGAGACTCGCCTCCACGCTACCGCGGATAAAATCGACATAGAATTAAAGAGAAATACAAAAATCACTCATTGTTCTCATAAAATGAATGTGCCGGGAGTTGAATGTGAGGCTTTTTGTGAAAATATTCTCATACTTTTAAATGGGGTCTCGTGTGGCGCCTCCTAATGATTCGTCCTTTTTGCGTCGGCGCGGCCGCCGGCCGATCCGGACTCTAGGCTTTTGGTGTGTCGGCGCATGTCACCAAGCCAACCTTTTTGTTTCGCTGTTTCGGATGTAAATTAAACAGTTTAGGCGGCATTGTTTTCAGAGAAGGCGAACGATCGAAAAGGGAAATTTTCATTATCGTCCTTCTTTTTTGTACAATTTATTGTTCTGTCACATTTTTCATTTAGTCCGGCTTCTTTAAACGCCAAATTAAATTAGGCTTTTTGTTACTTGGTGGTAAGATATATAAATAAGACGGTAATATCCAAAGGGAAAATAAAATTAAAAAATAATCCATCTTGGTCTACGCATCGATGAAAAACAGGGAGGGCAAATATTGCGAAGGTCTCATGACTTGACAAGATAATAACATAATCAAATAACATAAAAATTGTTAAAATTAATGTAAAACTTGATGTGTTTTTTTACAATATTAAAAAATGCCTATAACGAGTAATAAAAAAATACATACCTTTAAGGGGTCCCCTGGCTGGAGACAAATCTATAAACTCAAATGATCTAATTTTATTATAAAATTGTGTTGTCTGATGGATGAAATTGAACGGCCTGGAGAGCACCGATCTCTCTTCATAGCTGAGAAATCCTAGAAAAGTCGAAAAACTTTCCAGCCGCTCCTTTGGGAGTTCGCCTTCAGAACTTCGCCTCCAACTTGCAGTAGAAACTACAAGCTAACAATAACAACCACAACGGGTCTCGCCTTTACGTGCTCTCCAAAGCACTACGGTCACCAATCCACTTTCCAAACACGCCCGTTGTCCCCAACTTGCCAATATCGCACATAAACAGGTATCTATAAATCAGCGATTCATTAATTCTTTCCACGTAGAGTAATAGTTGTAAGTTAGAAATAGTTTATAGCTCGGGGGTGACTTCGATAAATGAGATGTGTCTGTGTGACCAATAAAAAGGCAGGAGCAAAATAACGAACGATCTTGATTAGAGGGCACAATACAAACTCAGATCCATTAGCGAAAGGGTAGGTGTCACGACTTACGCTCGCACGCCGTATATTATTTATATTCCTAAGACTGAACTGAACACGAACAAATGAACGGGCACGAGAGGGTATTGATGAAGTGCACTTTTCTTATGGTTTCAATGTAACTTTATAGTCGTGCTCTTCACGTACTGGGGATAATGATTGCTAAGTTCTCGCGAAGACAATAGGATTTTGAGATTAGGTCCTAGCTGGAATACAGCGGCGTGTCGGTGTTAAATACTATTATTACAGTGCACTGGTCATATACCTAAATTAGAAGATACATTTTGTGTCCGTTCTAATTCCTAATCGCAAAGTTCGTTAGAAATTTATTCTTTAATCACTTTTATATTCCGAATTAAATTAAAACTAGGATCCGCCCGCCGCTTTGACGGCGTATTATGTTGATAAAAAATAGCCTATGTGCTATTTCAGACTAAAATGTATCAATGTGCCAAATTTCATACACATCCGTTTAGTAGTTTTTGCGAGAAGGATTAACAAACATCCATCCATCCATTCTCACAAAATTTCGCATTTATAATATTAATAGGATAATATTAAATATTAAGTTACACCACATATTATACCACATATTATATAATACAATATATTATACTTCATTATCGAATCAAGAAGTTTCGTCCCCTATTTCAACCCCTTAAGCGTTTTTGGACGACAAAATTTAGCCTGTATTTTTCCTCAAGTTCTTTTCTATCTCTGTACCAAGTTTCATTAAAATCGGTGCAGTAGATTAGACGTCAAAAGTTAACAAGCAGAGTTCTTTTCACATTTATAACACTATTAAGGATTTATTTGCTCTTTTTTTATACTCTTTTACATTTTACTGATAATTTCAATATATTTTATAATAAACATTAAATTTTAATTCTAGTCGAAGTATTTTACAATTATTATAATAAGAAACACATCAATGTAGATTATAAATTAATTTTATTATAATTATGTATCATTTTCATGTTTTAAATATTGTTATATGTTTGAAAACATTTTTTGATTGTGTTATGTACGTTTTCAATTATATTCTACGACCTCTGAGCATTTCTAGACGAGACCTACCACCGTTAATGACAGTTAAGAAAAGTGAAGAAAGAACCACTTAAATTAATTGTACATTATTAAAAGCAACTAAAATAGTCTACAGATTTACTTTCGGGTAACGAATAACGATATATCGTACCAGTTTACAAGTAAGATAAAGATTAGGTCCATTAAGTAAACCGTTGAACAGGAAGTGGTAGGTGTCTATATCTTATTTTTCCATTATTCGAGAGGCCACACACCCGAACAGTAGGAACAAAGGCTTATCTTAAATTGATGGAGTTAATTTTAAAGTGATGCTGCCTAGTCATTAGTTTGACGTTAGTGTAAAGGTATGTTAAAAAATAAACATGTGACAATAATAGTTTTGATTTTAGTAATTTTAACGGATTTTAGTAATACAATTTTAGTCATTTTAACGGATTTTAGTAATACAATTTTAGTAATTTTAACGGATTTTAGTAATACAATTACAATTTTCTAGGATCTACAATTTATTTGGTAACCGTTCCCAATAATACTGTTGAATGTAAATGTGCACCAAGCTTCAAAAAACTTGTAGTCCTATAAAATTGTAATTGCCTTCAGCCCAATGATGGCCCAACTACTGAGCGTGCTCAGTAGTGCTCTCCTCACACCTCATAGATGAGGCCTAGAGCATACTCCACCAGGCTGCTCCAATGCGTATTGGTGAAGGGGTTAGTGGCCAACCCAAGTGTCGGAAGTTTTTATGCCGCTCGTAGCCCTCCAACGTGGCTTAACGATTACTATCTTACGACTACAACTGGGACCGACGGCTTTACGTGCCGTTCGAAGCACGGAAGCGTTCTTGAAACTTTTGCCACTAACGGTCACACATCCTCCTACCGACCACGCCCGCTGTTGGTTAACTTTTTCGTTCGCTTACAATCGAAACGAGTATGAACGCTAAGTAGAACGTATAACGCTAAGTACAGCGTAGTTGAACACGTTCATGTAATTTTCAGATGACTTTAGATGACAAAACTGTTACGTCATAGACCGGTCTAACAATGTAGCCAGAGACAAGACGAGGGTAAGAGACAAAACTGAAATTCCTAGTAACTACTAATTCTACTACTAAATCCTAGTAAATTCCAGCAACTGTATAATGTACGTTAATGAAACGTTCCTCTTTACTAACGTAAATTAAGATTCCTCTTGACATCTTCTTTGTATCCCTATTCTTCAAAAATAGTAATATTTGCTTAGTTTATGAGTAGATATCCAGATCTCATATTCATAATATCCAAAATTAACATTCACGCATTTTTATTAGAATTGAAGTTGGTAAGTAGTACTTATTAAACTTTATTCAAAGGTTAAATTTCGTGAGCTTTTGAATAACCAAATTATGCCTTTATTTGTAGAAGCTCATGATAATAACTTCTGTTCGCCTGTTTCTTTAACTACCCTATTTTCCTGAAACATTATGTTCCCTTGTCATTTGCATCGCGTGACCAAGAGATGTAACTCAGCTTTACTAGCTACCCTTATTTGATTTTACTGTCTTATTTTTTCCTTTGGTTTAGTGTGCAATGTCTCCTTGATTTATTACGTTGGAGCCTGTAACCTTTTTATATCACAATGTGTCTATCGGATGATTCAAAAAAGGATATCATAAAATAAGTTTTTAGTGGTCATCAAAAATATTTATGTTGCAACCAAGTTAAAATATCACAGTCGTTACTTGAACATCAGACTTATTTATAAGTACAAAATGACCTTTTTCGAAGTAAGTAATTGTTATTAACTTGCTAAATAACAAATCTGTTTAGCTATTATAACAGATTTTATGATATCCAACGAGTAACTTTGTTTGTGGTCTTATCATTGTCAACAAACTTGGAAGGATATTTCAAGAGCATAATTAATTATGAGGTCTGTAATTCCCGCTAAGGGTCGGGCTACACGACAGAACTTTGTTGCCTGTTAGGTTTGTTTTGTACTAGGCGTTTATGTCTCAAATGCAAAATAACCGTTAATTGAGTGGTTTAAGAATAATCGCTCTATTTTGTCTTTAAATACGATGAATGATATAACCTGTACCGCTGTGTAAATACCTGCCTACATTAGTATTGAATGTACAAGTTTAATGTTATTCTAACACTTGTTATCGGTAGATTACAAAACATTTGTCTTACAATACCTCTCCATTAGGGCGTACAAGCCAGTAGATACATTTAAATTGCATTTAAAATAATATAAGTTTTAGTGCACAAAGTAAATGTTTCTAGCAAATTTGTGATAGGATACAGTATCAGATATTAAACACATGCTATCCAAATTCTTGGAGTCAACGGCTCCTATCTTGAATGGCACATCAAAGCCACACTACTAACAATTACTCGTATGGTGTAGCACCATTCTAAGGAGGAAGATGTCCTCTGAGGAGCAATAGAATAATTTCTTACTCCTTACGTTATACCTGAATTCTTACTTACACGTTACATTATTTATACTTATATGTCTCATACTTATATTGTCTTATACTTATATTGATAGACTAGAGAAAGAGAAAGAATATAAGTTTATTTTTACCATGAAAAAGTACTTGAAGTGTTTAATAAAATAAATGATGAAAATTCGAAGAAATCACGAATCTTTGTATTTATGCACATGATGAACTGAAAAGATATGTAATTCTATTGTTTTAGAAATTTCCTGTAGAGATTGAACCTATTGTTATGTTAGCCATTCATGATCAGTTATACTTAAAAAAATGTAATAAATATTTTATTCATATTAAAAAAATGTTTCCAGCAACCAGCGATAGATCACATGTCTGTATAATCTTTGTTCATGTTTAAAACCCTTTAATTTACTAATGGGCACTATGTACTCCTACCAATACCGCTATGAGTCATTAATAAGAGTCTTCAACCAAAATCTCTTAAACGCGCAGCTGAGACGTCACATGTGAATGGGGCCTAAGTGAAAACCTGTTCATAACACGTCACTGATCTGCTATGAACAAGATGTGAGTAATATAGTTATCGGGTTTCTTGTTCTGTAATCTTAGACATTATATTTGATGCAATATAATTTTGTAACTAACAAAACAAATGCTTACACACTCATACTCTCGCCTTAGGATTATCTGTGCGGGAGGAAAGGACAATCTCTAATACAAATAACGAGTAACAAAAATGACCAACGCACAAATGGTTATCTGCTCTATAAAAACTGCCTCGGCCGAGAATCGAATCAAGAACTTTTGCTTGAATTTTTGCTATATAATATAGTGTTAAATAAGTTTATGTTATTAATAAATAGGTTTAAACCATATTTGAATAAATAAGTATGTATTATCTAAAAATATACACACATTAAACCAAAACAGTCCTATTAGTCCTAATAACAACGTTTAGAGTATTTATTTCTTACTAAAATACGTCAGTAATATTTTCATCCAAATATCTTGTATTTAACTACAGACGGCAATCAGTTACAGATATATGTTTTGATTGATATGTAAAATCAGCCATAGGTATTTTTTGGGGATGGTGATTTATGAAATGAATGTTAAAATAAAAATTCTGGAGTACGTATGTGAAGTCTGAAGCGGGTTTATCTGCTGTTAATTATTAAACAAGTTCAGTACAACACATTATAGTTATAACGACAGGCCGGTTGGTCTAGTGGTTAGTGAACCTGACTGCTACACCGAAGGTCGTGGGTTCGATTCCCATTCAGATCAAACTTTTCTGTGATGAGCAGGAATGTTTGTTCTGTGTGTCTGGGTGTGTAATAGAAATATCTATTTAAGTATGT
>DWJZ01000535.1:0-31163 GCA_018249125.1 Asbolis capucinus
CAATGCTACGATGCCACGATACGAACAGGATTTTTAACAAACAACTTGACAAGTTTGTACTACAATTCAATGCTACAATGCCACTATTCAAATAGGGATTTTGACATAAATCGTAGCCGAGGTATAGACAACAGCGTTAAATGATTTAAGAGTTATTCTGTTATTCCAGGCGGAAACAAAACAAATCAATAATCATTAAAGTCCAGTCGTTCATGAATTGTAAGTGGTGTGAGCAGAAACGTAGGTGTCATATCAATAATTGTTTGTCATAAATAAGGCTTAAGATATTTAGTTATTTTTACAAAGCATAAATATTATTCCTGCTTTGTTCTTTAAATAATTTTTAGCACATTCAAAATACGAGTGATAAATGTATCACAAATTTTTATTTTGACTGTTGTAAGGCGGAAAATCTATTTATAAAAACACGATTGTTCATTTGTCTCAACGGCTTAGAATACTAACCTCAGTCCCATGCTGAAATCATTATTAAAAGTTATCACTATGATCTCATCTTAATCTTCTAAAGATACCTGATAGGTAACTAAAACCCCTAACTAAAACCCCTTGGGCATCCTTCCGTAGCATATGAAGATAGAGAAGCTTCGGGGTCCCCTGTGAAAAATCCTTGCGGGTTTACCCCTCCGTTTCGTGTTCGATCCCTGTTTAATTCATATCTTTGTCTTTAAATGGTATTTGTTCTCCAACCCTCTCGATGTTTTAAGTTTATACCTTTAATGCTCGCGGTAGACCACAACTTTACACTCTTCTACCTTGTTGACAGCTATAGTTAACCCAGATGCCAGTACTACTAAACAGAGATATACTTGGCATAGCAACACGTATGTTACGTTCCTAACATTTTACGATTCTTCCTCGTATAACACAAGACATAAAATGTCAATGTACCTACTGCGTAATGTGGGATGCTCTAGCGGCTAGCAAGAAATCTGCCAAAATAATTAGGTGTCACTGACGAAATTCCTTGGATACACCAACATTTCAAATGTCGTTATTTTTTGTATACACACGTATTCTAAAACTACTCTTGTGATTTATATCTGCCAAAATTGTCACTGTTCTTGATTGTTCTACCGTATTTGTGGCTTAATGCGTTAATTTACTCGTTAAACATAATATTACAGGGATATAGAGTGTGTAAAAAGCGGAATCTAAAATCTATCAATTCGAAGAGTCCACTGAGTTGTCCACGTTTCCAATGTAACTAAAAATAAGTTAACGCTTAACTAAATAAGAAAATCTATGTCAAATCACAAAATATTAAGTGTCGAAGAGCACAGAAACTTTAAAATTGAAACTTGTTATTTGGTTGGCTCTTTTTTAATTTTAATGTAATTATTATTCTAATTAACAATTTAATAATTACGATCAATTTCAATAATATTGCACACCACTAATTTGATATAACCACCACTAAGTTGTGATTTTAATTATATTATTATTATTCTAATTATAATATCATAATTATGATAAATTTTAACAATATTGCACACCACTAATTTAGTGTTGCCGCCACTAAGTTGTGATTTTAAATATATTATTATTATTCTAATTAACAATATGATAATTATGACCAATTTTAACAATATTGCACACCACTAATTTGGTAGAATGTACCGGAACAATAATTATAAACTGTACCACCTCTGTACCTACTAAATTCGGGCAATAAAAAAAATTAATCTTTGGTAATATCTAAGTACATTATTTTGGTTCTGGCAATACAAATTCAAATAATACATGAAATATTTTGAGTCTACCGTCCTTTTTTCGTAATTCGGGGTCGGGCGCCGGTCGGGGTCCGGGGCCGCCAAGTGGCCCCAGTTAAAATCGAACCGATATCATAGGTGTACCCAAATTTCGATTGAATAAAATATTAACTGTTTATCAGTCGTTCTGTTATTATATTTCTTTGCTTTTTTCGTCGTGTTAGTCGGATACGTGTGTCTGTACTTAGTGTTAGTGTAGTAACTTACTAGTTTAAGATAATATATAATTTTAAGAATATTTAACGATTTTTTATCCATTCTTATGTCGTGAACATCCCGCCGGTCCGAACGACGCGGTTTTCTTCGTCTTTTATTATGCGTACCGTAAGGGAATGGAATTGGTTTGCCTGCGTCTGTGCTCCTGCATAAGTGCGATGTAGGAGTCTTCAAGAGAAGAGTGAATTTGCATTTACTAAGTATGTTGGGCGCACCACCCCAACATCTTAGACATCATCGCCACTTTCCATCAGGTGGGAGCGATGTCAAGCATTAATTTACACATATATATATATATATATAGATTTATATTAGCGCTAGGCAAATTTTCATTCATATTGTATTCTTTTATATGGATAAGCTTTTGCTGAATTTTTGAAGTCATTTTAGATTTAAAAAACTTTTTCCGTAATCTAAAAAAAAAAGATTTTTTTAAATTAAAATAATGTAAAAATCAACTTTAAAGTATTCCTTTGACACAAAGATTTGTACGGATCCGTACAAACAAGTTTTGTACGGATGAGAAAAACGGTATTCCGTTTTTACTGGTCATTTTACTCGGTGATTATCAGGACAGCGGAAATCCTTATCGCTTCCGTGCTTTAGAGAACACGTGAACCCATCGCTTTCGGTTGTTACTGCCTGATCAAAACACCATCCAGCGTCATAAGCTTCAAACATTTTTTTCTGTTTAAAATATAAGCCAATACCAATAATAAACCCACGTTTTAAAATAGTAAGTACTCGTAGTAAATCACATTCCTCCATTCCTTTTTTTGTAATGAGAGGAAAATTCGGAAATGTCAGGTGAAGTTTATTTCTTTCAGAAAATATATTTTGATCAAGGTTGAATCTAGGCATGTTATGTTGGTTGTGTGAATTATTCTTTCCGTATAATTTTAACTTCAGAGGTAATTTTGTTTTTATAGTATAGAAATACTATAGAAATTTAACTCAATGAAATACGAAAACCTTTTGTAGGTATTTACTCACATTATTTTTCGAAAACAATAGTTTAACGGATTGAATGTTCATAGTTTATAGTATATTAGAATTAAGTAGTAGGTGTATTAGAATTGAATTTGCAGTTATTCCAGTTAAGGAAAGTATTATCGAATATCAAACCATCCTGCACTCCTGTGGGTTCCACATAATATTGTCAAAGGTGTGTGAAGTTTATCCGCACTTGGCCAACTTGGTGAACTATGGCTTATACTCCTCACACTGTGACAAGAGAGGCTGTGAGACAATTATGGCTTACGATGATCTCTTATTAGCGCTAGGCTAATTTTTATTAATCTTTATATAACTCTGCAGCGTGGCTGAGTATGCTCTAGGATTTCTTATTTACTAGGCGAATCCCGTGCTCCATTGTTGTCCAGTTCTCGCTTTTCATTAGTAAAGCAAAGTTGGCTTCAACCCAATAATGAGCCACTAGTAAGCACCGGTTCCTCCTCATGATTAAGAAGGCTACCCACTACCACGCTGCTCCAGTGCGCATTGTTGGGAAATAGAATTCTAGATACATATTCAGTAAAGTTTCCGTTTAACGACTTATCTTTATTTTTCAACCGTGTTATTCGCATTAATGTTAAAACCGTACAACATCATTACAGTGATGATTTTTATTTGTTTTTTACTAGTATTTAATAGCCAGTGAACATCGTAAAACTATTCAGAGATAATCTTCTTTGTAGTGTAATCGTAACAGCTAAAGTGAATGATTGCACGGCTATTAGGGTGGATTATTTCTGTGCACCGCATCGGTTGTGGCTCATACTGATATGAGTTTCATGATTTATGTTACGTTTAACGTTTCTTGAAGAAAATTACTGGTATTGCATTTGTTTCAACCGGTCAATAATTCAGTACTGAGCACGTGTCTCTTCTCGTGACGGAGAAGGGCTTTTTTGTTGTCGAGGGGGAAACCTTTAAAATGTGCCCAGCACTTTAGAAGAAGGGTATGCACCAAAACCTCCCCGGTGGCCCGCCACGGCGCTTTGTACAGGACTCCGGAATCTCCCTAGGAACATGACCGGAGACGGAGAAGTGCTAGAGAATCCGCCAAGCTTTACCAATAACATTGGGGAATGAGTTAAGAGCCAAACTACGTGTCGGAAGTTTCTATCCCATCAAAATGGCACTGGCATGACGATGTAACTGAGTTCTGAGATGACAATGTAACTGAGTTCTGAGACTACGGAAGCATGAATGTGATCAAGATATTTTGACCAATAGCGGTCGGCATTTCCTGTCCGATGTCGACGACGGTTCCTTTAATTTCCTTACCAGAAACGATTGGCATAAGCGACGCTATGAGGAATTCAATATAAGTTATTTGTAAAACTAACAACAGCAATAGCACTATGCAACATCGTAACCGTTCTTCGTAATGTAGTTCCTTAACAACATCCTTTTGGTAAAGGGAATGATGACCCTTGAAAAGGATCCGCAACATGATCAAAAATTTGTTCAGTACACAAAGACTGTTGCAAGATTCGACCAAAAACGATAATATCTCATTTTTATCCAATTTGCACTGAGTAGCGTGGTGGAGTATGCTCTAAACCTCCTCAGTTATAAGAATACCCTTGCTCAGTGACCAATAATGACTTCAAATCAGTGTTGTTCACATTTTACTGAACATTTGAGCACAGAGTCAGAATCTGTTTACATCCTCTTCAACAAAATGCATGAAAACGATATTCAAGTAGAATTTTGACACTCAACAATTAATTATATTTGTACAGTAATTTAGTATTGTTTACTGTGATTCGATATCCTTGTTTAATTCAAATGCTTTTGACACGAATTCACTAAATCGGCAAGCTGACGTCAGAATTTAAGTGCACTGACTTTATGAGTTTTATTACTAGCAATAAACAGAAAATGGGTACTTTATGACGTGCATATGATATTAAATTGCAATTGAAACAATAGTGATATTAAAACTTGGTATGCATGCATCGTTCTTGATAGGAAATACTCTAAAAACTTGGGTGTAGACGAAGATGACTTATATAGCTTCGTTCACTCTTAATATATTTGCCTACGTCTCATATTGGTTCAAAAACTTCTACATCACAAAATTTTACCTTGGTAGCTTTAATAGTGGAAACTACGATAGTCGTTGGCACTGCCCTTTATTTTTCTATCATTTGCTAAGATCAAATGATCTCAGAAATAACTTTAATGTAAAATTGGATTATTACGTGCTTTCAGATACCGCCAAGCCCGCTACGCAGCAAGACGCGTCAGGAAGCGCGTCATCTTCAAACACGGCGACTGTAACGTCGTCCAATGGAACGTGGCCAAGCGCAGACGCCGATATCTTCAGGACATTTTCACGACCCTCGTGGACGCGCAATGGCGCTGGACGCTGCTCGTCTTCGCCCTCTCTTTCATCCTCTCCTGGCTCCTCTTTGCGCTCATCTGGTGGCTCATCATCTTCACCCACGGGGACCTCACGCCTCCACCTCCTGGAAGCAATGAAACCTTCATTCCCTGCCTCAATAATGTCAACTCCTTTACCGGCTGTTTTCTCTTTTCCGTTGAAACCCAACACACTATCGGCTACGGGTCTAGAACAACTAATGAAGAATGCCCGGAGGCGATTTTTGTCATGTGTCTTCAAAGCATCGTCGGGGTGTTCATTCAAGCTTTCATGGTGAGCAATCAAATATTCTTTATTCCTTTGAATTGTATAACTTGTATGAAACTTATTACCTTTTTTAAGATAAATGACCGGAGTTGCAATGTATTATTTTTAATTTTGTTCTTGGTCTCCAAATGTTACTTCTTCATTTCTGTTGACAAATATAAATTACTTTTAATAAAGCCATTAGATTGAATATATTGCCCTTAAGAACTAACTTACTTCGAAGCCAATGATTATGATTATTTAATATTGAAATAATCTTGGTATCTAGCCAAACATATCAACGTATTAGACTATGATCCCAGATCTACTCTTAAAAATTATAACAAAGCTTCTATATTATACTTGACCATACAAACAACGATATTCTGGCTAGGGACTAATACAAAACAAGGTGACACTATGACACACGTTTCACGTGAAAATACTTCTTCAAGGTTCTCCGTCTCGTCAAATTCAGTTTCAGAGGTGGAAAATATAGTTAAGGCCAAAGAAGAACTACATCACTGCGAATGATTTACAAATCACATTCTAATTTTAGGTGGGAATTGTTTTCGCAAAACTCTCTAGACCAAAAAAACGAGCCCAAACCCTGTTATACTCCAGAAATGCCGTCATTTGCTTGAGAGATGGACAACTGTGTCTAATGTTTCGCGTAGGAGACATGAGAAAGTCTCACATTGTCGAGGCACACATAAGAGCACAAATAATCCGCCGCAAGGTATATTATCACGACAAAACGGATACTGGTTAGTGACTAGGGATTTCAGTCAGCACGCTTCTGTAAAAATAACACTATTTAAAGCAACCAAGTCGTTAACTGATATTCTAAATGAATGTCAGATTTCCACTTCAGAGATTTGTAATGTCACCTCGAATCTCAAAACTGCTTTCTGTTGTCCATAGGTGGGTCTAATTTTCGCGAAGCTGGCGAGGGCCAAAAAGCGTAATACAACGCTCCTATTCTCGAGGAACGCGGTGATATGCCTCAGAGATGGGGAATTTTGCCTTCTATTTCGAGTGGGAGACATTCGAAAATCACATATTTTGGAAGCGCATGTTCGAGCGCAGATTATTAGGAAAAAGGTACCACATAATTATGTGCGTAACATGCATTTTTTATGATTTGTTGGTATGTGAATGTTGCCTTAAATATTGTTTTTCACGTATTTTTATTTGCTTGTTTTTTATTTATATAAACTTGGACCCATCTACGGATACAACTTGCATATCATTGTAGTCTTTAGTTATTTTGTTGTTTTGTCCGTTTGTTTTTGCTATTTGCTTTAATCATTCATTTAATCACTACTAATATTAAATACGTGCTTGGGAATTTGGACCCATTTTTGTCGAATTATAATTTTGCATTAATTAGCTTCATAATATCACATAACCATTAAATAAATCAGAATGTGTGAATGCTGCTTCTAACGTGCTTTAGGTATAGGAAAAGTAATTTTGGTAAATATAACTAACACGCATGTAATTAACTAAAATTAACTTAATATAATTATCCTAAATCTTAAATTTAACTTGTTAAATTAAAAATAAATTTTAGAAAACTTATCGAACTTAATTTTTTTTCTAATTTAAAACCGCAAAATAACATGTTGTTGATCTATGACGTAACAGATGACCAGGGAAGGGGAAGTGTTGCCGTTCTACCAACAGGAGTTGAAGGTTGGGGCTGATGGAGAGGAAGATAGACTGATGTTCATTTGGCCGATGACCATAGTCCATAAGATCAATGAAAAATCGCCGCTTTACAATCTTTCCGCTTCTGATATGCTACGGGAGAGATTTGAGATTGTCGTCATGTTAGGTAAGTAAAATTATTGTGAACAAACTAACTTGCGTGACTACTGAGCATGGGTCTCTCCTCAGTAGGAACTGGGGAGGCCTAGAATATACTCCACGCTGCTCCAGTACAGATTGATGAAGTTATAAAGAACTGAGAGGAACATTGTATCTTTTGCTTAGCTGATCACTGAAACCTATTGATTATATTTGTTTTAACAGTATTTATAACTGAATAAAATTACAATATTCTTATCTCATATACTTATATGTCATCCGGGGTGATTTAATATCCTCTCGACATCCGTTTAAAATGAATATGATAATCTCCATTCACCGTTACAGCATTTAAAACGATCATTTAAACTCAAAAGATTTATAGTATTTATATTGGTCGGCATTTTATAAGTTGATACATATATTATATTGCTATAAGTTTTGATATAATATCTTTCTTAATTCCGTTTAGTAGTCTAGTACTTATGTGAACTTATAATTATAAATTAGCTTCTATATTCTCAATACTAAGATCGACAATGAAAACCACTAATGATATAGTTGATGACGGCTCAAAATATCTCCAATAGCGTAGATTGTACCTGTAACTGATTTGTTGCCAAAGATCGTAGTCTCTTAAATCATCGTCCGAGTTTGTATATAATATTGTAGGTATTATAACTAAGCTATCTATATTCGAATATTTCGAATTATATCACGTTTTCTTCCTATACTGCTGACATCTTCATGTTGCAACATTTCAAGATTCATAACGACAGATCTTGGAGCTAATCACAACATATGTTCTTAAAGATATTTAAAAACATGTGTCATGTTTTTACTGTTTCATTTTACTGATTTTAATACGAAGGCTAGCTATTTTTCCTTCATCTTTTTTTGTAAGCCAATGGTTTTTGTCAGTCATGTGAAGGTTATCCTCACCATGAAAATATCGTTAACTCCATGCGGAAGAGACGCCCAAATTTTCTATAGATTGGCTGGTATACCTACCACGTCTACTGTCGCATCGACTTGACTATTTGCCAATGTATGTATTTGCAATGATTTTACAAAATATAAGTTTATCGAGCTAATCTCATAGATATTAATATCTCCATGCGCGACATCTGCTGGTCCTACGTTTTATCTATCTTATCTATTTTAGTGTGATCATTCATTGACGCATTATTAATTTGTTTTTCAAATCTGAAATTTTTTGATGCGAAGATAATCTTGTGTATTACATGACACCTTACGGTAGTGAATTAAAAAAAAACATTGACGTTAATAAGTGCAAAATTAATAAGTGACGTAGTTGCGTAAATAAATAATTGTTTGATTTTACTTCGATTTTTTATGCCATAATGATTCGTATGGTTTTTCATAATCCCCTTCGATCTAAACTTTCACTGTTCATTAAGTAGTTCAGTAGGAATAAGTAGTACCGTGGAATAAATCTTTGCAGGTAATTTTACCAATTACTGAATACTGAAATTTAAAATATTTAAACCATGTTAGGAACCAATAGTTCGCTTAACGAAATTCAAGGAAGTAAGGAAAATAATGTCATTATCAAAATTTGTAACACAAAAATATCAGGAGCCAATTTCATTATAATTCTTAATGTCTCGACAAATAATACCTAACTATCATAAGCTCTATAAATGTAATGCAATAAAATATTTTCTTTTGTATCTTTCAGAGGGTGTTATCGAGTCTACTGGTATGACCACACAAGCAAGAAGCAGTTTCTTACCATCTGAAATATTGTGGGGACATCGATTCGAGACGATGGTGTCATTCAGAAAAGATACAGGAGAATATGAGGTACCCACGCCATTATTGAAAACCGATTTTGATAACCTTCTACCTAGTTCAGTTGCTTAAGTAACTGTATGGAAATTTTTCATATCTAACGCGCAATTAACTCACAAAACAATATAAACGAGGAAGACGTAAATGTGCCAAGCATACTTCCTGTTTGTCAGGCAAAACAACAATTGTAATATTTATACTTGTAACAAATTAACTCCGCGTTTATTTAGGTTATGAAACGAATTATTTGTTTCATTTTGAACCAAAATCTTGTCACGTTTGCTTCATTGTTAGACAAAGGTGTTCTTTCATTTGCATTAGTTCGAGTTCTCGCATGTTATTTTTAAGAAAATTATCGTCATTGTATTACAGTTTCACTTTGTTGGTAAAATTAAAATGAGCAGTGACGAATTTTCTACAAAATTTAAAATTTCGTATTACCTTTTGAGTATTAAAAGCTTCTATGGTTTTCTCTCTCCCCATTCAATGCCTTGAAACGCCTTCGTATATAATAACGTACAACACATATACGTACGTACGTACACACATATTTACATTATAAATAACACAAATTAATAATTTAATCTTCTCTTCTTTCTCTCCATTCGTCAATGCCTTGGGGCACCTGCGACTATAACAGAACATACAATATATCTACACTAATGTAATAAAGAGGAAAGATTTGATATATTGTTTGTTTGAATTGAATAAGCTCCGAATCTACTGGACCGATTTAAAAAAATCTTTTATCGTTATCCCTGATGAACATAGGCTATATTTAATACGAGAAAAAATAGGGACCCGCGTGAAAATTTCGACAGTGTAACGCAACGAGTGAAAAAAAGTACTAAAAATTCCTTATATCGCGTACGCTGCGGAAATGATTGACAATAGGGCAACGTGATGTCCTACAGTTTTATAGAGGACATCAATGTTTACAAATAAATCTGTGATAATGTTACAGTTTTCTGGTAAATGGTTCTTCCGAAGCGAAACGAGTGCAGTTTCTAGTAAACGATAAACAAACAAAAACACACATTAATCATGGGATAACCGCAGAGCAATAAAATACCTTTTCCTCTATACTCGATTGTAAATGTTAAGAACAACTCTCCATGTTATTTATAAGGCCACTGAGATCATTCTTGAAACGTGTGAGACTTTGAGGATTAGCATAGGTACAATGTCCGTTTCTCTAACGTATTTTATTGTTTCCTTATTGCGAAATATACATGCGCGAAGCCTTCTTAGAAATATCGCCAGTATATCTTTTGTTATTATATAATGGATTTTGTATGGAGGGTTCTAAATAAATCATTATATATACCAATGTTACTAACCAACGTTAATTTTATATAAACATTTATTTCGTTTCATTCGTGTTAGTTAATGAACTCTGACCTTGAGGTATGATGTGTTTGAATTGAAATGATTATATGCAGGTCCAGTTAGAAATCAATAATAATTTAAAAACCTGCTGCTAAACAATGCTCGCGTTTGTTTTGATCAATAGTTGCTGTCTTTTTTAGGTTGACTACACCAGGTTCAACAACACGTACGAAGTTGATACTCCCCTCTGCTCTGCGAAACAACTCGATGAACTGAGAGCTACGGTTTCTACTTCACAGAAATTGGGTATGTTTTGCTACACAATATTATTAACCAATAGCATATAATTGGTATCATTTCTTAATTCATTATAATTCATTACTTTGTAGCAAAAAATATTTAGATGAACTTATATATTAATATATTTCGTTTTAAATAGGCACTGAAATAAAAGTCAATGAATGTATTTACAGATCGTATGCTGGGTACTATTCCGAAGACATTCTCTAACGATACATTAGACCTTAGTTCTGTAGACTCCATGTCACTTGATGAGCACATTGAAATTAAAATCCCTGAAGCTAGAGCACGTGAAAACAGACTTATGGCACAAAACAACTTCGTGCAGCATATCAATGAAAAGTCGAGGAATACAAGCCAACATCATCTATCAGTTGAGAATGGACCAGAATCATTAACTAAAAACAATTCGATGACAGTAATGTCTGATATAAAACCAGAGGCACCGAATGGTCATATCCACAGAAGCCAAAGTCACTCCAGCATGAAGAGAACTCATATTTTAATACCCAACGGTCATGCAATGAATGGACAAGACCAGAAGGAACATCATCACCATCATAAAATAAAACAGTAAGTCTTACTTTTTCAACTACAATTTTTAGCTCTCTTAACCCACTGTTGGGCTTGGGTCTCCGCTCATAATCCGAGGCAGTACAAATACTCTTTAACACAACAAGCACAATGACGTCTACTGAGCAAGTTCTTTATAAGGAAAGTTCGGGAAGTTCTGTTTCTTCATATTAAAAACAAACTTAAAAAGTTAGGTAGCTATCCTATAAAAATTAAAGACTTTATCAGGTTTTTTACTCTAAAATTTCTTATATGTAAAACCTACATTGAAATGTATCTTCTTTTTTTATAGTTACCAAACTATTAATTTTTGATCTTTGAATAATATAACTTTTCTATTATTATTTTTCAGTTCACCGAGTCAAAATCATATAACAGAGAAGCCAGTAATTCCCATCCTTGTGACATCACCAGAGCAGGAGCCTGCTTGACACTCAGCATCAGCGGACCTCGATTTACAAAATCAGTCTTTTCTGATTTCTCACGGACATCTTTCTCACGTACCTCTTGCTCACAGAGTTCCAACTAAACGTAATTTGCGGTTTAAGTCGATTTATCCTTCACATCTTTCTCCTGAACATTGCAGATATGTGTTTGTTCCTTCTGATACATCTAGAAGTACAGACGGCTTGAATCCCACTTCAAAATATTCATATACAGATAACAAAGTCATAAATGGTTCAATTGATAATCTATGGAAGTTCACTTCATCTAATTCATGCCCTCAAGGTAACATACAAGTTCGTTTCTCAGTAGCCAATGTATTTCATATAAATGATTCCTAGATTATAAGCGATATCTTTGACGCGATTGGTTACCAAACAGTATTATATTTTGAGTTATAAATGTGTGCCAATTAAAAATAAAACCAAAATTAATTTATTTGAATTTGGAATAGTTTCAAACGTAGAACGTGTGATTGGAAGATCGTGATTTGTGTGTTCTTCATTATATTCGACAGTTGAATGAATTAGACATACCATGACATTAAACAAATGTTAAACGGATTAATAGATGTTTTGTAGAAATATAACTGGATTATGCCTTTGATTGTGTTTAAAATCAATTTAATAAATGCTAAATACAGCTTGAGTATATACTAAAATATTATAAAAAGAATTTTAAATCCTGCTCATGTAAAAGACACTATGCTATTTTTTTACCTTCCGTTTTTTGTGACTAGAATTTTGAAGGCATTATCTACAAAATACAAGAGGCAGGGTGAATTTAGACCAATTATCTTATTTATTTAGATGTTATTAGCGGAATTTAGGGGGTCAGAGAAATTCGAAAGTTTCTTAAAAATGTACTCTATCTCCTATCTTTAGTCCCTGTTATTAGTCAGTAAAAAATAAATGAACGTGGTTTCTATCAAAAGTTAAACTAACGGTAGGACATTATATTTTTGTTAACTGTTTTACTACATTATCATAATTGTAGTTAAAATTACAAATATATATCTATCTTTTTTATTAAAAATACATACATATATTATTGTATAATCCAGCTTCAACATTGAAATTAATGGTATATTTTAAATTTAGAAAAAGAAAAACATTTATTGCAACATGACAAGCACTAATGTATTATTATAATGTTTTCAATTAAAATTTAATAACATATAAAATAATAACGGTGAATAAATAATATACAAGCCTCAGCAATTATATTGTAAATATATAATTAATATCTAAAACTTAAATCATTGCGTTTTGTGCTTTCTCATAATGTAATGACACTAATAGCCATGCATTTGGTGTCGGAATTTATATATATAAAATATGTCTTTTAGCCAATATATACAATCAATTAGAAATTGATTATTTTTATTTCAAATTATTCTAAGAAAAACAACGTATATACTATGAAATGTTTTAGAAAAATATTGTTATTATTGTATATTATACAGTTTTTTAGAGGTCTTGACTACCGGATAATACCATATTTTCATTTTAATCAATTGCAATATACAAATATTTAGTCTGTGCAAACGCGATCTGGAATTTTATCCATACAAACTTGATGATTTTATGTAGTATAAATTCCAGATAGAATTTACACCGAGTATAAATGTTCCTATCATTTAGATATAAATGTATGTTATATATCATATTTTAATGTATATATATGATATATAGGAACTTTCTTTTTTTTAATTTTAATGCCAATTATGTTAATGTAGTATTTACTATAAAATAGAAGATATACACAACGATTTTCTGAATCTTATATATATAAATTTTGTTTCTTTAATTATGACCAGTCCTAAATTTATTTTATGTTTATTCTTTAGAGTATGTACGCTTCAAGTGGATAAAATCCAATGTAATATTTTGAAAGTCTGCTTAAATTTTACAAAGTATTGTAAACGTACAAAGGCATAGATTTTTTTTGTATTTTAAATGCCATAAAGCAAAAAAAAAATGTTCAAATTTGTTTTTAAATTAATATTATTTTAAATGCAAGCCGGTACTCAGGATGTGTTTATTATTTTACTGATATTTTAACAGATCGTAAGTACCCATTTGCATTTAAAATGTTTAAATTGTTATGTATTTATATCAAAACCTTGTTTTATTTTAGCAGGTTGCAATAGTGCTATAGGAAAGCTGTCTATAGATTATGCTTTTGCTATTAAAAAAAACATTTTGCTTTCGTGAAGTGGATTTTATTATAAAAAAATTAAAATGTTCAACCATCAAAACAGGGCAATATTTTATCTGAAGGCAGTTTTACTTTGTCTTAATGAAAAAGTACTCTGAAAGTATTTATACAAAGTGTTATTTTATATTACAACGTATTGTGAATAAACTATAATTTGTGTATAAAATTGTATAAAATACAAAATAGTTAATCAGTGAGAACTATTTTTTTTTTAATTTATTGTATAAGTTTATTTACAGCTGCAATAAAATAATACACTATTTATTTACATTTATATATTAAATTATCATAGATAATAAAACATGTTTATCTTCAATAAATATTGACAGTTTTCGCATTAGATTTGACTAATCAAAGGATTAGGTGTTAGTATTACTAATGCTTAACTTTATCAGTGGAATTTATATATTAAAATATATATTTTACTATTATATATTATCTAGGTACTTAACGTCGATGAACGACATCAATTTTGTATGTAGTTTTAGTTCAATAGATGCATTTGTGAGAAAAATATATGTTTTATACAACTATGACTGCAGATTGTAGTATTTTTTGTGGGGCATCGTGGCGGCGCGGGCGTTGCCAGTAGTCCAGTGAAAGATAAACCTTCCTGATAAATTATATTTGAATAAATGTTTATAACTTTAACAAGACTTTTATTGGCCCTAACGGCTTTGTATTATGCCTTGTTTCAACTCATTTATGGCCCACTACTAAGCACGGGTCTTTCCTCATACTGAGGAGGCCTAGAACATACTTCACCACGTTGCTCCAAAGCTGATTTGTTAGTGTTAGTGGCCAACACAACTGGCGAAAATTATTAAGCCGATCGAAAGTCTCAGACCTGGTTTTACGATTGTTAACTAACGAGAACAACCGGGATCGACAGCTTTACATGCCGTACATGTAGTGCTCATGAAATTTTTACCAATAGTGGTCACTTATCCTGTTACCGACCGCGTCAACTGTTGCTTAAATTTTCCGGTCACTTACAATAGAGACAAGCCGCCGGGCTATGAACACTTTAACGGCCCTGTAATACATAGTAGTAATCTGGAGTTTTAGTTCCAGTTGGTATCAGTCCAGGATTAGAATAAGTTGCCTGTGTCGGTGTTCCCGCCTACGTATGATGTGGGAATCTCCAAGAGAAGAGTCGATAGTCATTTATTAGTAAGTACGTCCATCATCTTGGACATCATAGCTATTTACAATCCTGCTAGCAAAGAGAGTAGTAGCATATTCTAGGCCTGAGCCAGAAAGGTGCCTGAGCATAATGTGACAGGTAAATAAATGTTCTTGGCCATTGCTTATTTGTGAGACATGCCTATAACTACCCGCAAAACAGAATCCTAGTGCGGTATAAACGTGTATAATTTCTTAGTATCGATTGTGCTGTACTAAAAAGAAATGAGGTGTCATTGTTGTTATGATAAACAAAGATAAATTAATAAAAGTATTTATTTTTTGTTTACTTGTTACTATATCTATATTAAAGTTAGTCACAGATATTGATATTAACTACCTACTGATTCAAAGAAACAAAACTTTTTGTAGTAACATAAATCAAAATATTACTACACAAAATTACATACTTACTTTTGTATGAATAAATATATCTATAGATTCTTAAATACTTAGGTAATTCCTATTATTGTAACTTTATAACTATTCTAACATTAAAACAATGAACAATTATTTGTTTTTGCGAAATTATTAAAACAAAATATCGCATTAAAAAAATTTACTTTTTTCCATTTGCTAAAACAAAGCGTCTTTGACTTTGCTAATAGAATTTAAGTTACTGCCACTCTCCAATAGATGGCAGTGTTCCTTTATTTTTGTAGTTACCTTAAAATTATGTGTATTAGTCAAAAATTAAACAGCGGTAGTTAAAATCTTTTAAGTACCTAATGTATAATATGATGTAATTAGGCAAGAATATCCACATTTTATATGCTATAACTTTGGGTTAGTGATTATGTATAAAGTTAGATTATTCTATCAGAAGCGGCTAAATTTACCTATTAAATACATACATCTAAATTTCACATTATTTTACCCTTGATCGTACTGTATAATAACATTTCATAATTACGTCACATCATGACCTAAGATATTCATTTTAAAATGTTGGCTTTAAGAGGCCTGTTAGTTCCTATTAGGAAATAACTTATTGACTTGAGGCGAAGTTAAAAAGGTGACATATTTCTTTTTCAAAATAAGTAACTACTCGTTACTAGATAATTTTAACAGGCAATCTAGTTTATTAATGCACCTTCGAAAAAAATCTAAAAATGGTGACGTCAAACTACTGAAAACTGATCAGTCTCTGTCGCACGCACAGAAATAATAGGTTGCATTCACATGAAAATATTAAAATATAATGCATAGTAGTACTATAGTAACTCTATGGTATAATGGAAGGAAGTGCATTTTTACACTAGACTATAACTTGTTGATTTCGCAGACATTTCGAATATCTTTAACCTTTAATATTTACAAAGATCTGAAACCTATTGTTCATCTTGCCCATTCTTCTTCTTGCTGTGCAATAGTTTCTCTTCATCATCACTAGAAGATGATGTGTGTTCCTCAGGCCCGTTGAAGTAGTCTGGTGGGTATTTGATCACCGATGGTCTGTGGGTCAAGCTTGCTCGTTTGATTGCGTCAACCACAAGTCTGTCCGCTATATTCGTTATTGGTGATGGCGGACCGTTGCGATACATAATGGATTCTGCTATCGGAGAACCGCTTAGGAATCCTGTAAATTAAAAAAAAAACTATTTTAAAAATAGAACAACAAACCGTTATATTGTGTATTATTTTTGTGCAAAAATTCTTGTATTTTTTTGATTCTACAATCTCATTTTAAATTATTATTTATATTATATTAAACATTTTTTTCCTAAATCGGTTTGACCACATTTACTAGTATTTTGTACTTTCTCGTGATCAAAGATTTTCTTTTGTTAACTAATTCGCGAAAATAAACCGAGCAGTTTGATGAAATAAAGCGCTTCAGTGTTGGTAGAAATACCATACAAATTGATGAAGATCTTACAATATAGTAATTCTTACGGTTTGTTAAAAATATCAAGATCGAGGTTGCACCGAGAAAATAAGTAGGTATATTACAAAAAACAGATTTTTGCTAAATATACATATTTAAAAAATACTTACCCCAAAATAAAAGAACAAAGCAACATAAACGGTATCAACATATAACACCAACATAAAACATGACAAACACCAACATAATAAATGAAAAAAACCACAACCAATGTACACATATGTATGTAGTGTATGTATGCAATAAATAAATACATTGTTATGATTGCAAATAAACACAAAAATTTAGAAGGACCTTATCATTGATTAATATATTTATAAAGTTAAACTTAACATTATAGTTACAACGATGGTTACTTTCGTGCCTACAAAAAAACGGTCCTGGAATCGATCCTTAAGTAAAGATAAATATTTATCATCGCGTCATACTGAGCATTTCTTTACCAAAAAAAATGTAATACATAAATAAATAAAAATTATTTTTGTGGTAACATCACGGCATCGTGTCCGAACGATAACAGGGGATTATAATGCAGCTATGGCCGTGTAAAATTACTGCCTCGAGAAAGTTATGGTAGGACCTTGCCTTTACGGCTCGACTTGTCGAAGGCGAAGATTATTATTTTTTATTGATTTCCGACTACATTATATATATATATATATATATAAGACACATGTCGCAATTAATTTAACAACTTCACCACATATGGCATTAGATGTGCGAAAATTAAAAATTTTAACTTCTTAACTTTAGACCTACTACGTTATTTAAAGTTTAACATTATTAATTGTCATTATTAAGTTACCGCATAATACATAGTTTAAATAGCGTAAATCGAATAATTTACCAATACTTTTTTAGACAAAACTGCTGAAAAACAATTTCACTTGTATCGTGGTTTCATAAAAACATACAAGCTTTTTTATTGTAACAAATATTAAATAGATGATATTTTTAGCTTTTGACCAAAAATACGGGAGATACACAGTTTCATATAAAATTGCCTTCAAAACAAACCCGGAATCGTGCTTCACTTTCTAATATCTCAAAACCTAACAAGTAAGATAGGTATTGTCTACTGAGACAGAATTACTGCGGGATTAAATATGGATTTTAAATCAGTAACCAATTTTAAAATATCTTAATAAGTATGTATGTATTTTATAATTCTGTTGTTCCTATGAAGAAAAAAATGACGACTTTTACTGTTCATTTGATCGATGGTTAGGGAGGCTGCTTTTTCAATCCGATCGTAGTAACCAATGTTAGCGCCACATATCAAAGCTGTATCTCTTGTTTTCCTACTGCCAATTAACCTCGGTCAGTGGGTCACTCCCCACAATAACTTTTTAATTGCACAGCGGGTCATTGTTTCTCAAACTGCCGTTCAGTTAGTCATATGATCTCGCTGTACTGTGCAATATAAATATATTATTCTAAGTATATACTTTGAGCACTGAATTATTATTTAATTCATATTTTATTAATTAATTTACTTTAATGACGCGACTTTTAATTTATTATGTGCATTGATTTTGAAATTTATTTTTTATTGAAATAGATTAATGTATAGAATTAGGAATGGTTTTTGTTATTTTAGTAAATTTATTTAGCTCCATGTTATTTTTAAAGGGTAAATAACTAATCAAACGATTAACGATCATAGGGGACGGTGACCAATATTGACTTCATCTCAGCAGTCAGCTGCTAAATAACGAAATGACTAATAGATATTACAGTAACTAAAAAATGTAATTGAAACTATTTTAGTCTAAAACATTTTATACTAAAAAAATATTAGTTTTTATTTAGTTTCTCGTAATATCCTTTTTTATGATACCTGTATCCACATGATTTCCATTTTCTCATTAAAATCATTTTATACACACCAGTGGAAAATTATGCGCTATTTAAATATTCTCGGAAACATACAAATAATTTATTAATAAGAATATCATCTTTCAATGTAGATATATAACGACATATATTCTTCCATTGTTATACCGGTATTCAGGTGTTATAAATTAAAGACACATCAACGTCATAATATAAATAATTCATTCAATATTTACATAGAACGGGTATATACATACAATTCTTGATCACTATCTCTTATCATCCTATGTAAATAAATATCTGTTATATGTTGAGTCATTTTTCGATGTTACTACTAAATGAGACAATTTTATTGGGGGCAAGATAAGTCGCGTAAATGTATAGGAAATGAGTCTTATTGACTTCAACCCATAGCCTACTGATGAGTCTCTCCTCATATCTGAGGAAATATAGACTATAGTCAATCACGGCCTCAGATAGTTAATTTCTTTCAACCGAACAACAATTACAGTTTAGTGACGGCCGTTACTTACTAAACCCCTCCACCAATTACTGATGTAGCGCTATGGTAGTATGCTCTAAGCCTCCTCAGTGCTGAGTAGACCTTTGTTTAATAAACAGTACATTAAAGAGTTGAAACCACATTTTACTGATATTTGTCCACACATGCAAACGTTCTCAAGGCTCTTATCATTTCTTTATGTTAACTAACAGCTGACTACTAAGTTGAAGTAAATATTGGTCAACGTCCCCTATGATCATTAATCGATTGATTTATTATTTACCCCTTAAAAATAACAGGGAGCTAACTAAAAGGCTTATAACAGGTTTAATCTGCCCACCAGATCGGTGTAATAATTATAAATTAGATTTAGATTTTTCGGCTCTAAAACGGGAATAAAATAAAATAAAAGTTAATACTTTCTTGCAAATAACGTGTTTACTCGTCGTTGGCAGTGTTCATAAAATATTGTCCATAGCCACTAACACTAGCATAATGTAATAACTAAAATCTGCTACTGAAAATTTTAGAAACCTTGCTATTCCACACAGACAGGAAAGGGGTTTTAGCAATATAAAAAATAATTAAGGAAATTATAATTTATTTGTACATTTAATCCATCATTGGCGAAAAATAAAAACAAACTTTATACCTCACTATTTCATGCATTAAAGATGTAAAGATAGATTTGGTAAGATCACAACAATTGAACAACACGTTACATATACATTTAAATATATCTAATAATACTTTAAAACAATATTATTCTACTGAAATGTTCTTGAAGCATTCAACTATTTGCACAACCAGTTGGAAGACATAACCAACATTTACCCTTTGTGTCATAAAAATGAATAAATCTAACATGACTAGTTGGTTTTTATATCGGAAATAGTACTGTCGATAAAAATTTATCGTTATCGATATCGGCAGATTCAGTGTATAACTATAATTTATATTTGAGATTCGTTTTTTGAGCCCACGAAGACTTACTAATTGATAGACATAAAAACTATTTGAAATGTTAAAACTTTAAAACAATAATCCTTTAATATCACTAAAAAATAAATATAATCTCAAATAAAATATCTGGACACATAGACAAGTGGTCCTGCCACTAGACTATTTTAAAAATAAATAAAAATTTTAAATTGGGAATGTTTTGTACTGGGTTCGTTACAGCGTGACAGTGAAATCCCCGTCCTTCTGTTCAGCTTTAGCTTCTGGCTGCGTACGCTCGGGCAGTTTGAGAACCATGTGCTCCGTACTCTCTGCAGGACATCACAATACATTACACAAGGACATTACAAGGACACACTGATGAAAGCGAAGAAAACAGTAAGCGGTCCGCAAATTAAATTATAAATCAAACTCACTATTATTAAAATAAAATAAAAACACGTGCGACTATTATGTTGCGATAATGGTTAATCAACGACATCTAGCGGTGCAAAAAAGGAATTAGTAAAAATTGTATTTAGGTAATAAAGATTTGAAAGAAACAAATAGTGTCGAATAAAAAAGATTCTACGCCAAAAAACCGAATAAAAAATATTGCTATTTTTTATTCATTGCGAATTTTTTATAAAATAATCATGGCAATAAGACCGTTGTTTTTTATATTTTTATATAGGTTTTATTACTCTGTATACCAACTCGGGATATTCTTCAGTCTTCATTATGTGAGTGTTAAAGTCCTGTCACGCTGGACCAAGTACAGATTAGATTTCACACATATTTTAAGACATTATGGGATTCTCAGGACTAAGAAAAATATAACAGATGCTATATGCTTTATACTTTTAAAAATTATTTGTACAGAATTTGAAGTCAGACCCTCGTTTTTGAGAGATTAACGTTCAAACTACTTAACAATTTTTCTTATCTGTATCTCCTAAACAAAATCATACCACATACCAAATAAAAAATATGTACATTATCATATCACATCCGAAACTATTGAACTGAAATAACAGAAATCTCGTTTCCTCATCTGAACTGATTTCTTGTGGAGGAGATATCCTCAATATAGACACGATAAGACTTGTTTAGAAAAACAAAAAGTATAATACAAATTAGAATATTCTAATATGTTAGCTAACTTTTGTTAGCTAGCTAAATCTGATATTACTAAATTTAAAAGTAATTATTGTAATATTGAAAAACATTTATACAAATAGTTAAATATTTTTAAAATATCAATTCACGGATATGAATGATTTTTTTAATACAGAGTTTATAATCTAGTATGAAAAATAATTACTTCCGAACATAATAAACTCTGAACATAACACATAATTAAGCCAATATAAACTACCTATCTTTGTACATAACTATGTACATACCGAACTAGGTATATTGAAAACTAGGTATTTAATAGTAATAATTAAATTAGTTATAATTTAACGAGTCATAAGTATTCAAATAAATAAGAGTACGTGGCTTTATAATTTATCTGAATTTACACACACAGTCCGCTCACTTTGCACTACAATTCCTTGAGTAGCCGTTGTAATGGAGCAGTAGCGTTGCCAACTTTTTTCTTGGAATAAAGTATTCTTAGGTCAAAAAGTATATTTAATTTATAAAAAAATTAACAGTGTTTTATTTTTTAATATCGTAAAGACATACATTATAATGTTTTTTGCACAATTTGTACAAAGAATATTATAGAAAAATTATTTTGTAGACATAAGTACTTTTTGTGTTTAACGGTATATTTTACTCAATAATGTTTCTAGAGCTCGAGAACAAATATTTATCTGTTTTAAATGACGGCCCCTGCCGGGAGACGAGCTCGCTTTTTAGGTTCATTAAAGTGACGCTCAAATTTTTCAATGTTTTCATAAAAATTTATATACAAAATTTTACCGTAAAAGAGAGGCAAACTATTTTATACTAACTTTAACTATTATTCGAATAGTTATAGCATTTTTGGTACAAAATAGTTATTTTGATTTTCAATAACTTATTTCACTCAATCTGAATACTAATTTTATAAAATTAGATGTTCTAGAGACCCTGTATGTTATATTTCAAGCGTAATTTAATAATAATTCATACAATTGTTTTGTCATCGGCAATACTGAAATTGACAAACTAAAATGTATGTATGTCAAATCTATAACAGTATGCATAATGTTTTTATTTACTAATAAAATGTATTTTAGTTGCAATAATAAATAAAATAATAATGTTCTGCACTCCTTCTCCCTATAAATTTTAACTGTGCCAAATGTCATCCTCCATCCGCGTAATATTTGTAAAAACGCGTACATATTATTTCAGGAATTAATATATAAATATACACATTTTCAAAAAGATCGTCGTATCTTAATATATGTATATCTAGCAGTAAGAAAAAGCCCCAAGTTTACCTGCAATAACAACTAAAAGGATTAAGACAATTTCTAATACTTATAAAATATAATACTTAATATGTCCCGTAATTATATGAAATACAATAAATCTAATTATTAATTACATATTAACTTTGTTCCCGTATTCTATCAGGTTCTTTATTTCCATTTAAATAGAAGAAACCGTTTTTTACTAATTTTTATATGTTACGCAATAAAGCGAAATAATTTTTAAGTAAATAAAAATATATGTAAAATCCATACAAATTAATTAACTAATATTAGAAAAGCGAAGGTAATTCTATCTGTCTGTTAAGCTTTAACACATTAATCACTAAACCTATTTTGATGAAAAAATCGTAGTAAAACACTATAATTTGAGAATTGTCATGGGTTATAATTTAAAAAATATATTATTTAAAAAGGCTTGCACTGGTTGAGACACGGCACGAAAGGTGGTAGAAAACGAAAGTATACAATTTAATGTAAATAAAAAATGGATAAAAAAATAAATAATGAAATTTTAACATGGTGGCGGAATGAAAAGTGCTCCAGTCAGAGTAGCGGTAAAAAAATATACTAATATTATAAAGAGGAAAGATTGAATTGCATGTTTGAGAAGAATAGGCTCCGAAACTACGGGGCCGATTTGAAAAAAGCAATCTGTATGAAACCTTCGATAATGTAATCCAAATTGCATATACAAATCCTTATATCGTGTACGCTGCCTAAACTATTGACAATAGAGCAAAGTGATGTACTACAGTATTATAGAGGACATCAAAATCTACAAAAAAGTCAGCGACACCATATGTCTAACTGTTACAGTTAAGTCACAATAACTATTCTGTTAACTGGTGCTACAGACTACCCACCCAGTTTTTAGTAAAATGTAAAAGATAGTTTTTACAAACACTTATTAAAGTCAGACTACATAACCACTTCAACAAATTCCCACGTCGAGTAGTGTTAGTAAAAGTAACAAGAAATAAACTAAACATCCCTGAAAGAATTCTGCTGTATTAATGAACATTACAAAAAGAAACTTAAAAATAAATCTTTATGCGTAAAATGGGAGATAACTAACTCCATATAAAAAAAAACTACATTCACATACCAGATATTGGACATCAGAAAGCCCAATCACAATTTGTTCAGTAACAATTTGTTAAGCGACACGAGAAGGTTTTTGACGGCGCTTATCTTGAAATATTTGCCAAGATAATCTTTTGCAAACAATTTTTAACATGTCGCCCTTGTAGTTATTTCAAATACAACCAAGTTTAAAAATACCAAAGAAACGATTTACAGTACTCTCAAAACTCGAATGTTTCAAATTTATACTAATATTGGCTTTAACACATTGATGGCTCATTAACCACGAGTCTCTCCTCATACTGTCGGCCTAGAGCAAACTCCAGCACGCTGCTACAATGCGAATTGGGGGTAGGGTTACTGACCAAAGTGTCGGTAGTTTTTAAGCCACCCGAAGGCCTCCAACATGGCTTAGCGATTGATATCTAACGATAACAACCGTGACCGACGTTTCCCTGTTCCCCGAAACACGGAAGCGTTCATGAAATTTTTGCCACTAGTTACCCATCCGACTGTGCCCGGATTATTGGATCGTTTACTGAAACGCGCCGGGCTTGACTGCATTGTTTATACTTATTATAATGAGGAACTTCATTATTTTTTAGAACCGAATAGGCTGCTAAACTACAGGGTCAATTGGAAAAATTGGATACCATCAAAATCCTACATTATCCCTGATGAACATAGGCGATAATATATTCTCAAGAACGTTAGGGATCCGTATGAAAACTTCGAAAACGTAACCCAACGTGTGAAAAATATGATTCTCGGAAATGTACTAGTTTTATAGGAATCAGAAGACGCGGTACTTAAAGAACAAAGTTTTGTTTTTTTTAATGGATGGATGGACAAAAACTACTGGACCGACTTTGAAAATATTTTCGCTAGTGTTCAACGGAATGTTAGGAGTGACATACTCTAGAATATGAATATAGAACAATGTGGCTTCTTTTCAATAAAATTTGCTTATTTTTAATTTAATGATTACTATTTTAGTTAGTGAGATTAGTGTTTATTACTAATATGTAATATTATGAATGCTAAAGTTTGTAATAATAGATGAATTATTTTTCACGCAAAAACATTAACGAATGAATCTAAATTAAATTTGAAACATAAGACATTTTTTAGTATGGAATAACACTTGTGGCTCTTTTAATCTACACAAAATACGAGCAAAACCACGGGCACAAACTACTTTAACAATAATTGCAAGTAAATATTATTGTAGCGAATAAAGCAGCAGCGGGTGCGGTAGGAGGCGCGCTTCCGTGTTTTGGAGGGCACATAAACCCGTTGGTGCTAATTCGTATCGTTAGTAAAACGTTAAGTCAAATCGTTGACTTTTTGGTCTGCATAAAAACTTTCTTCCGGCATAAAATCCCTTAACCCAATGAAACCCCCTCTAATATTAATTATTCACTAATCTAAATTCCAGGGTTGCTGTATTTTCCATGACAATCATAACGGACAAAATCCTTATGCTGTCATATGAGTCATTAAAAAAATATATCAAATTAATGCAAATAATTATACTAAGAATCACGTGCTTCTTTTATGATCAAAATGCTATAAAAGATAAAGACGCCACTAAATTAATAATGAACGATAACACATGTCTAAGATATTTATTAATAGAAAGGGTTAAAAAGCCAATAACAATTATTATAACATTCTCCGCAAATCATCTGTCCTGGAAGTCATAAATCAAGCACTATCGTGGAGCAACAACCAATGTACATTGTTAACCCTAGATAAATAAGACCAGATATTAAAACGGCACATGTGAAAAGGTCTTTAATTAGGTGGGAATAAAAGAATTAAGAAGTAGTAAGAAAATATAATTCAATAAAGCAGGTGAAACAGTGCTCAGGCTATTAAGGTACTTTAAAGCGAACGTCACGAAAAGCGTCTGTCACTTCGAAAACATATTTTGCACATAAACCCAGCCACCATTGCCGTACGATTTGACACTAAAAAGTAACTCACCGATAGATCTGTGATCAGCTTGGTTTCCATAGAACTCGTCCAGCTCTTTAGCTGAACAGAGCGGGGTGTCAACCTGAGAGGTTTCGTCGAACTTCGAATAGTCCACTTCATAGCCTTGTCGTTCACGGTTGTAAGATACTAACGGTACGAATCTATGACCCCACATTATTTCACTGGTAGTATAGCTGGAACGAGCTTGTGTCGTTTGTCCTGTCGATTCGATAGTTCCCTCTAAAATCACTACTATTTCAAACCTCTCCTGGAGAACATCAGCTGCGGATACCCCATAAAACGGACTCTCAGCGTTTATCCGATGCACCATTGTAATTGGCCAAATAAAGAACAAATTACTATCACATCCATCGGCATTAAGTTCCAGTTCTGTCTGATAATGAGATAAGAGCTCTCCTTCCTTGGTTGTCCTAGATCTGATTAATTGAGCTCTCACGCTGGCTCCAATAATATGCGACTTCCTCAAATCACCGACTCGGAACATTAAGCACAGCTCGCCATCTCTTTGACAGACCACAGCATATTTTGAGAACAGAAGGGTTTGCGTTCTATGTTTTGGTCTTGTCATTTTCGCGAACACTATTCCGACCATGAACGCTTGGATCATCACACCAACTATACTCTGCAAACACATTATGAATATAGCTTCAGGACACTCTTCGGTAGTAGTCCGGGAACCGTAACCGATGGTGTGCTGGGTTTCAATACTGAAGAGGAAACATGAGGTGAAGTCGTAAATATTAAAGACGCAGGGCTTCCAATTCATGGACTCCTGCATGGACGGCAGGTGATCTGCTTCAAGATCTCCATGCGTGAACGCAATCAACCACCATATTAAGGCGAAACCAAGCCAGGAGAGAATGAAGGAGAGCGTGAATACCAGAAGAGTCCATCGCCATTGGGCATCTACCAGCGTAGTAAACATGTCCTGCAGAAACCGCAATCTACGCTGAGATATCTTGGATTTGAGGATATTACACTCGCCATTTTTAAGAATGGCTCGACGTCTTGTTCTTCGGGATGCGCCATGTCTATGCGAACGACTCCTGTAAACAAACAAGGAAGCAATTTATCATATCTTATGGACGTAATAATTCCTATGTAGCTCCCGCGTAAAACCTAAGTGTGAACGAGCAGATCACGTTTAATGTTATTGCGACCTTTATCAATGTTAATGTCACTAATGTGCACTAGTTTAATTAAAAGTACATGATTTAATGAGCATTTAAATAGGATCAAACACTTGACATAAAACGAGAGGAAGCGAGACGTTGACAAAAAGCGAAACAGTACGGATTGGATTCTGTCGGAGACGGCACAGGGTGACTCGCGAACCTCTTGGTGACAGTGGGGTAGTAGACTCCAGGGGAGAGGTTCCCGTTGCCGGTCACAGCCTTCACTTTGAGCCATTCGTCGGGCAGGAGTTGTGTTTCCTCGCGGCAGGCGGGAGACTCTGGGTCGGCATGCATCGTGTCGACCGCGCAGCTCACTCGCTCAAGACGGTCTGCCAGACCATTTCGAGACCAACTAGGTCTACTGCTGCAGCATCGCGATAATGTCGCGATCACGACTGCCTCCGACGCGACGACGCGCTAAACACCTTATTATTGTACTGCGAGATTCTATAACGAAAATTATCAGCTCAACTCGGAAAACATATTTGTGTTAATGCCTATCTTGACGTCGGTAACTACAGGGTGTGTCATGTTTCTTTAAAATATTAATGAGCGTCTAAACTAACTAAATAAACCTGTCATTACTTTAATACGTTACTTAGTAATAAAAATAACGATTTCTCACAATGGACATTTAAATAAAATTATTTGCGTAGATACAAGTAATGTTGTGTGTTGAGGATGAGATATGTCACGTGCCTGAGTGCATGGTTGATACGTATTCCAATAATAAATGATGACATTGTCATGCCTAATCTGTTACGAAACTTGCGTGGAGACATTTACTATTAATTGTGATTTAATTTACAACATTTTGTTGTGAGATGAAAGACCCAATTGACCTGAAGAAACACACACAATAGTACAGAAAAATACGAAATATTGACCAATTAATTGAAATGTTGCGCGTGCGGAACTAAAAAAGTGAAGCTTGTACCCTAGTTCTAACTTCGTTTTATGTAGGCTTTTATGAAATAGATGTTTGTTCTCCGGCAATGGGTTTACCCCCAATGTGATATGTTTTAGGAATCCCGGTGGCATCCTGACGCCTTTATCTCTTTAATAGCAATCTAATCATATAATACGTATGCACGTGAAACTTTATTATTATAATAAATTCAATAGCATTATTAAGATATGATGTCATGATCAAAAACAAACATTATTTTTTTCTTGTAAATGTAGGTAGGAAATCGGATTTGGGACCCTTCTTTTTGTAGCGTCAATACCAACATGGCTAGATAGCTCAATAACACAAATTTTACAGTTTATTAAACATAAATTATTATCCCACATCTGTCTCCCAGCTGGGCTACTCCACTCACAATGTGATGGATTGGCCCTAGTCCACCGCTAACCAAGTGCAATAGACTTCACACACCTTCGAGAACTTTACAGTTTCCTTCACGTTATTTTCATTCATTGCAAGTGATTAACTTCTAATATGCTTGTAACTTTGAAAAGATACAGGTGCAAACCAAGAACTTTCCTTCCGAGATACCAACCTAAAAACCGTTATGCTATCACTGCTATTAAACAGAAAACAAGTAGTTATTGATATCAGTTGTGTAACGTCAAGTGGTTATGCGGTTTTATTATTACTAGAGATCCTGTCTTGTTGTTCTTTGTTTGTTTGTTGTAGAGATCCTGGTCTTTTGAAATTCTACCGTAATTCAATTTAAAAATAATTTGACCTTGACAGTATTGAAATCGTCAAATGTCAGTGTATCAAAGTCTATTTAATTAAGTCCAATGCATGTTTACAGAAATCTATTGTTCGCCCGAGGCTTCGCCCGCATTGCATGTTGCAAAAAAGTAGTCTATATGTTATTCCAGACTATACCACATCTCTATGCCAAATTTTATTCAATTCTATTAAGTCGTTTTTGTGTGAAGGAGTAATAAACATACAATATTCATCCATCTATACACCCTCAGAAACTTTCACATTTATAATATTAGTAGGATAGTAGCTTTCTGTACTCCTTCGCCGTGGTAACCTTAACTGTACAAAATTTAAAAGTTCTTCCGAGTAACATTTGTAAAAAGTAGTACTAAGTTTTTGCTTTCCGTATTAATATAAAGATATTATAACTGATGATTAAGTGGGTTCATTATTATTTATTATTCAAAGACGATATCACTTCCTGAACATCCTGTATGTAACTAACGCCCGCCCCTACATTTTCATTAATAGGGAATTCGCCAATACGCAAATAGGTACTAATAATCATTTTTTCCTACTAATTTGTTGCTCTCGAACTTATGAGTGAAGGTCGTGATGTGGAGGTATGTACGTTGTTTATCATAGGTACATAATAAAATATTTTACTGAACGCTGTCTGTACTTGGAAGATATTTCGGAGATTATAACAGAAGAGTTTTTGTAAGAAACGGAGCTCAAAACAGTGCTTTCAATCCGTTTTACGATTTGTTTTTCTGGGAGAAAATATTACTGGGGATTCTGAATAAAAAATGTTACGAAAAACATTCATTTCTAGTTTTTTTTTATCTAAGTTTTTGATTGCGTTTATAACCAAAATGTCACTGAAAATTGATCCGATTTTAAAGCGGTTTAGTATCTGTTATGGTGAGTTAGAATTAACATTTACTGCCACTCAGAGTCGTTCATAATAGCTTCAATCGCTTTTTATATAGAATTTTCAATCTTGAGGGACTCGGAGGGTTGCTGGTCAAAGTAAAAAGACAGGGTACGGCTACAAAGTAAGACCCTTACTAACAAAATATTGATTTACCTTAATTACTTTTTATGAGGTCTTTGGATTTTTTTGCCCGTCTATGGTTTAAGGGGGTTAACAGAAGTTTTAAAAACGTGTCGCATATTATAAAATATTGATACAAACACTGGTTGAATTCCATTTACAGGCCTAAGCTACACCGAAGCGAAGCTGGGATAGTTCCTAGTTATTAATTTTATTCTTAACACCTCGTTACATGACGTTTGAACGGCGTTCCTTGTTTGATATACACCAATTAAATATATTGGATTTTAATGACTCAGTTATATATTACAAAGAAGTATTGAATACTATTTAGCTGCTTGTATTTTTTTACCATTAAATGGCTACGGTCCCACCTGATGGTAAGTGGCGATGAAGTCTTTGATGGTAAAGCCTACTAACTTAGTAGAAACATATTCACTCTTGACTTGAAGACATTTACATTGTAACCTGTATAGTGCTGTTATCTTGCGAAGCAACGAGTACTACGTTTGATTTCCGGGGAAAGCTGTGGCAGAAGTATATTTGTTCTCGGGATGTAATGTATTAGTGGAGACGGGAAATTGTAGTATGCTTAATTTTAAATTTGACATATTTTTTTACTTTTCTCTTTAAATATCTCGGGTCTCCAACACACAATGTGAGGGGTACAGTTCAGTTTGCTGGACTTCACACCTTCACTTCACCTTCGAGAACTTCATGGAGAACTCTCAGAGAGATAATCAACATTTGACACGCACATTACTTTGAAAATTAGAGATGCATGCAGAATTCCAAAGCAGAACCTTGCGTTTGAGAGACTTACGTCCACAAATATTAAATCACAAATATTAAATAATTAGTCGTTTTTTAATATTTTTCTTAATGATTTGTAGCAAAATATCCGAAAAAATAATACCTGTTGCTACGGGATTGCTACAGTATAAGCTATATTGGTGATAACCTAGTGGTTAAGAATTCGGCCTCCTACTCGGGAGGTCCGGGTTCAAATCCCAGGCCGCGCACTTCTGACTTTTCGGGGTCAAGCTATACCGTGTTTCAATACTTAAGCTTCTAAACGGGAATCATATGTGAACTGATACTCTAAACAACAAAATTTTGTTTGTTTGTCTATAGCAATATTATAAAGAGGAAAGATTTGTTTTAAATTTCAACGCGGTACGAAGTTTCTCCGGTACTCGTTCACCAGTTGGCTGGCATGTTCGTTTGTCGGGTAGCACCATAAAAAAGATGGAAAAATTA
>DWJZ01000536.1:0-31162 GCA_018249125.1 Asbolis capucinus
ACAATCGGGTCCACATTTTTACGTGGCCTCCGAAGCACGGAATGCGCTCAAATACTGGTCACCCATCCTAACGGCCGCACCGCTGTGGTTAACTTGGTTTATCTTTCAGGATCGACACAAGCCGTCGGGCCATGAGCGCGTACTGTTTATTTATTTATAAATTCACGTACAACGCTACTTTTATACTTGTAAATGAGAAGTTACTAAAAGTACGTAAAAACAAGTGTAAATAAAGAAAAATGTATGCACGTTATAATGTTGACATTTTCGCTTTGTTATTTAAATTACTTATATTTCTTCAACTAAATTGTTATGATTGAATAATAAAAACACATTATTCATTTATTTTCGTTTTTCATATACGTACAATACTTGTAAACAAAGCAGTCAACTAATATCTTGAGCCGTAACAACGTTTTAATGTCAATTGTCAATTTTGTCAAAAATCGACCATTTCAATTTTATACGCAAGTTTCGTAAAAATAAGTAACAAGTCGTAAAAATAACCTTTTTAAGTAAATAGATACTATTTTGTTAAAAAATACTCATGAGTAAACAGAATGTCGCTCACGAATGAATATTCATTTCAAAATAAATATTAATTTTAATAATAAAATAAATACATACTGTAATATCCACTTTCAGGCAAATAAATGTATTTGATTTTTTTTCGTTTTTAGGATATGTAACAGTTTATTAAAAACAGTGCCAGAAGTATTTTTCCGCTGGCTTTTTTTTCTTCCGGCTTACACTAGAGTACAGTGTCTTAAGTCTGTATTCGTTTATAAGGCCGATGACAGATAGGTATTGTCTATCGAGACTTTAGGCTTTATTATAGTTTTTTAATATATATATTTTGTTACTCATTTTGTAGTTGTAAAGACTTTTTATTGTAAAATTTTGACTTTCGTCAAGCGAGTTTCTGGTTCCAAAGACGAAAGAAATGCATCATTTCATAATAGTAATGATCACGTAGATCATTATATTAACAATCGTCTTTTTCCATTTTCATCAAATAACACGTGGTCCTTCCATTCCTCCAGATTTAATCAAAGACTCGGAATAATGTTGTTGAGAACTAATTTATTTTCTAATTTCCTGTCCAATATGTTCTCAATCAGTGGATCAGTGTAATCCAACCGTCTCAGACCACAAAAAGTGAACCGTTCCTCATGCTTCATTAATTGCCATCATAACGTTACTTAATTATCAGTTCAGGAAACGCCTCGTGCTCTCACATAACCGCACCATCTTACGTGCTGGATATTGAGTGCTTTGTTATATGAAATTAGAATAGATCTGAAATTACGCGCACATATCCCGGCGTTTTGCATCAATTCCAATGACCTAAGTGAGTAACCAAGTTAAGCGGGCTCGATCGGTAGAAGGATGGGTGACCGCTAGAAGCAAAAACTTCGTGAGTGCCCCAAAGCACGTTCCGTTCTGGTTAATATAGATAGTAGTCGTTAAGCTGCGTCAGAAGCTTTTAGACAGTATAAAAACTTCCGACATTTAGGACGCCCAGTAACTCCTCGATTGTGCTTTTGGCCTCCGTGGCCACAAGTCGTATTTAACAAAACTGTTACACGATAATATCAATGTTATCCAGAAATCAAACTAGTCATACATCAAAAGATTTAGGTTATAACCGTGACTCAACTCATAAATTTTAACCGGTTTCTGTGGGCAATGAATCCGAAAAATAAATAAAAAATAACACATTAATATTAGTTTTTTTTAATTAGACAATATAATTTGGTAAAATACATATTTATCTATTGCATCTCTGGAAGTTTTATAGCGGAATCACCCGAAAACAGCTGTGTACATTAAGTTAAAAATTAAGATAAATATACTTGTGACTATTTTCAGCCGTATCATGAATATGTTTTTAATACAAAGAATAGAATATAATGCATTAAAATGCCCAAATTATTTAATACAACGTCAATAAAAATACCCATTTTTTTAATACATGTATTCGTGAGAACTAAAATTTGTCACCAATATTTTTGAATACTTTTTCTGGGTTAAAATTGGTTTGAGAGTCAAAGACCCATGCATTACTGAGTAACCGAAGAAACGATGTAAAAAACACGAATCCTTAGAAATGGTTCCTTAGGCACGCAACGGCAGGGTTTCTCGAAAATTAACCCTCTCTTCATCTTCCACTATATAAACTGACTTGTTATTTTGTACTTAACAATTTTTTATTTGTCAGTTTTGACAAAAAAACTTACGATTATGTACAATGAGTGACAAAAGTTGTAACGTATTTTTTTTGGAATTAATAGTATTTTAAATACCATCCTAGTTCCTAATCATTTTATACATATCTAAGATTCTGATGGATGGATTGATGTTTGTTACTCCTTCACACAAACTACTTATTCCATGAATGAAATTCGGTACAGGGTTGAATTACAGTTTGGAAAAACATATAGACTAATTTTTATCAACATACCAAGCCAGCGAAGCCGCGGGCAGGCCCTAGTACCGCCATTTAAACAAGGTTTGGTCTAGATGTGGTGAAATTTGGCGTCTACACTGAATGATAATATAATATTATAAAATAATATCCTAGAGCTGATGATGATGATGAGAAAATCAGATGCTGGTCATATGATGAAGGAACTATTCAACCCTATCGTGTTTGTTTTATAAAGGACTCTTAGATTACATCTAGGGCCTGACAATGCCAAAGCAACGATAAAAATATTTTTAATTTTCCAACTATATTCCTTCTCCTTCTTTCCATGTCGGAGACGGGCATCAATTTTATACACAGACGAGACATGATACTCTCAACAATTGTTATGACGTAGAACACGTACATCAACAGTCATTAGCAGACAATGGCTATCAGCTGGAAGTCTGCTGATCGCCCCTCGACGATATCTTCCGAGTATCGCTATCGTTTCAGAGCCACTGTTACGTAATCCAAGTTTCTTTATAAATAACGGAATTTCCAGTAACTTTGTATAATTAACATGCCCCGTCTTGTCTGTTTGGAATTTGAAATAATTTGAATAGTTGAAAAAGCTACCCGACTAGTTTCCAAAAATATAGAGCCCAAAACATAGCTTAGATTCTAATTAAAATACCGATAAACTGAAAACCGTACATTGTGGTGGGTTTTATGTCGTTACTTAATATGAATCAGACTAAAGATGTAACACTTTATTTATACTGCGATCTACATTATCATTAACGTAAGGTATCGTAAAGGCATAATTATTGGGACAGTTGTCTGAAAACCATCTTCTTGTATCTTCTTTTTAAAAAACATAAAACCCAATCAATTCTACAGTTCCAAGAATCATCCAATACCCATCTGCCCACACCTGTTTGTATCATATAACACAATATACCAGCAACAGGTAACAAAAGAGGTCTATTTTCCCCGACATTTCAACATGACATTGTCGGAAAACCCGACAATTGCAATTGTTGAGCCCGACAAAAAGCAAGCCCGACATTCATGTAACGGGCTGGCTGTTGAATCGCATAATATAACGTAACACTTGCAACGGTACCAGCCTCTAACATCAACTTATGACTTCTTATCCAACATCCAAGCTTAAAGAATTTTATTCCATACAAATGTACATAAATACATTACACACTCATACTCTGGCACTAGAATTGGCTGTATCAAACTTGTATCCGAGATTCCTTATCAATTTTTTTCCCGTACATCTATGTTACACTCACTCACGCACTCAACACGCACTCAAACAAAAATATTCCGGAAAAAAAATCGTAAAAAAAGCTTATAGTCTTATAAAACCACAATACAAGTGAAACAATTTTTCAACTTAAATCACCTTGTAAAAATTTTCAAAACATTGTACGATTTATTCTATTTAAATTATGAATTATACTTTTACTTCATTTATTAAATTCAATAAAAAAGCAGAGCTAATTTAAAAAGTTTCAAACAGTTTCGTACTTTATTTGACAGATGGCTGTACGTATTACAGGCTGTACGTATTACAGCCCTCTGTCAAATAAACCAAAAAAGATTGTCGTTGGAAAAAAGAAAAAAAATAATAGGAAATAGAGTACATAAAACTATAGAGATATATTATTTAGATAATGATAACATACTTAACAGACGCCTTAAAAGTTATCTATGGCAGTTTAAATTAAATTACCAACTTCCCTGACGAAAAAGGCATAAAAACTAGTAGGTAGTTCAGACAGATCTATTCTTGGTGATGACAGAATTAATATTTTGAATCTCATTAAAGATTAAACAGAGCTACTAGAATTATATTAGAAGAAACCAAGATGCCAAATAAAGTAGTATTCAAATAGATCGTATTGAAACCTTGGGGCAGTTCAGTTGTCAGGGGCGAATGACGTCAGCACGGAAGTATCGCTCCAAGATACTCGTTCATTATCACTTATAATATTGTTGGAATTATATCCCCGCATTGTAACATAATTACTGTCCTGCGAGTCCCAGGTTCAAATCCCGGTCGTGACAGGCAGATGGAGGTTTTTTCTTGGGTATTCTTTTTGTTGTCTATATGCGTAGTCGTGAGGGCCGTGTAAACGTTCTTTAAATTTATGAAGAAGTGTTGATATATTGAACCAAAATGTTGACTTTCAATGAGAAGACTAATGGATAAAACGGACTGTAATTACGGGTCAAGGCATTCTAGTCTTTCTTGTGATAAATAGCTAACAAATGGAGAGACGAGCCACATCAATAATGAACGGCGCCCGAATACATCAGAACCACGAAAGACCCGTTAAATAGTACAAGATAGAACTAAGTCTCAAGTCTTCGACCGGAACATGTTATCGATGAAAATAATCTATGAGCGTGCTATTTTTTACCGAATTCATAAACTGGATGATGTTCTGTACTCTTCTGTATTTTTTTATATTATCGTAACTAATCAATAACTTTAAAACTACAGTTTACATGTCGCTCAAAATAACAAGCTTCTACTTATTCCATAATTTCAAACACAAAAAGAATTATCAAAATCGGTCCACTCAGTACATTTCTGAGATACATATTGAAACTAATACATTCTAATTTAGAGGATTTGTTCTAAAGTTTGTTAAAATGTCTTGGTACTTCTCACATAACTTGTTATAACAATTATAACTTTGAACTATTCTGAAGAACAGATCCGTCACTGGAAGAGGCAGCTTTCATCTTCCAAACAAGCTTCCTCGAACAATCATCATCACTCATTCCTTCATCGTTCAGTCTCATCACTCATCGTCCAAAAATAATCAGGAAACCCTCTTTTTGTAAAAGTGTAAAATCCGTCAGCAAGTTGTTTTTAGAATATTTTTTCTTAACACTTACAAACCCTTATTTTATAAATAGCCATGGGAAACGTCACATGTGTTAGTGCGTCAAACCGTCGATGGATAGATCCATATGGAGACAGGAAACACACTTCTCAGCATTACGTTTGAAGTGTGAGTGAGACGGAAAATAGTAAGAGGACGGCTCTTAGAAAGTCGTATTTGCAAAGAGAGGTTTTTAGAATACATATCTATCCTTATAAATAAAACTGTTGTTTTAATTGAAATTTATAAACACGCAGTTTACTTACTATAAAGACATTTAAGAAATCCGTAGTAACTAGTAACTTATGACGACATACTGAAATTACTACGGCCGCATAGTAATGATAAGATTTCCAAGCATTATCGTATTTCTTTTATGTATTTTGATTAGTAAATTATGAATCATTAATACTTCAATGAATATGAAACGTTTCTATTATCGACAGTCATTAATAATTTATGCGATAACTAAAATAAATATTATGAAAATATAAACAATGATATTGTGAGAACATTTATAACGGAAGCTTTAAAATAAATATTCCATACAAATTTCAGGTGAAGCAATTTATAGTTTAGACTTGGTGTGCAGTACAAGCGATAAAATACCTCCGAACTCGGTGCCCGTGGCGTACATAGCTTTATAAAACCTCAAATTCCGCTATTCAAAATCCGTCATAATGTTACTCTCTACATTGTGGAATATTTTTGATGGCAATGTGTCAATAAGATATAACCATAACTGGAATTACTATCTATATTCTGATAGCCTGGGCAAACAGAGATTACTCATTACAAATGCTTGTGCGATGTTTGGATGCCGAAACCAATTTATCTGACGGCTACTTCTACGAGGAATCAAATTCAGATCTCGCTTAAAAACATCGCTCCTAAGTGTGTTGATTCTCATGGCCATTAATATGACTTAGCACTACATAGAAAATATCGTATATCTATAGACAGCTAAACGTGCAGACGGGTCATCTAATTTTAAGTGGTCACTAACGCGTTGCCCACCTCTACGTGATGGTCGCGTAGAAAAGACGACTTAAAAACATATTAGATGCGCAATCGTTCACGGGTTTCGGCGCGCATTAATGTGTGGAAATAGGCCATCGCATCATAACACATCGCTGGATGTGTAGAGCGAGGTTTACATTAGTAAGGTTCAGTAACACCGCTATTATTAGTTTTACCTTATGTATGTTTGTTTATAAATAGTTCGTTCGGTTCGTGAGTGTATTGGAAGCCGGAATATATTGTTCCCAAACAGCTACTGATGTAGGCATGGGGTTCTATTCAACTAACCTCAATATTAAGTGCATAGAATTCTGTCTATTGTTAGTCAATCTGATTTATGGCAATTATAGAGCAATAATGCGGGTTTATTTTCTTTTTCACTCAGTTTTGGATTCTTTGGAAGATGTTTTGGGCGATAAATGAAGCGTTTACAACCCAAAGGCCTGTGATGCTGCTAAATGCTTAATGGAGTTATGCATTGACTGAAATCATGTTGAAGGGCTTCCACCAAAAAGTCCATGACTTGCGTTCAACCACTTCTCCACAAATCCACACGGACTACAGTGGAGTACCAATTTAGTTTAGTTTTTTTTTTTGAACAACTCACACACGGCCTTCTGATCCCAAACAAAGCGTTAGCTTGTACTGTGGTGATCAGACAACTGATAAACATACATATATTATAAATCCATACATATATAGATATTTACAAACATCACCGCTCATCACTGAAACGTTGGACCTGGGAGGGAGTCGAACCCACGACCTCCGGCCCAGCAGTCAGGTTCACTAGCCACTAGACCAACTGGCCTGTCAATTATTTTGCTGATTAAAGAAAGAGAGTAAAGTTTAGTACATCATACATTTCTATAAAAAAACATTTCTGCGACTTTCCAACCTTATAAAAAAAACTCAATCATTTAATTTCTAATAAGTACTTTCAAGGTATACCTTTTTAATATGCCTCATAATTTACGGTATCAAGATGGCCCATGTATCTTGATATACAAAATAAAGAGACTATTATAAGTATGGGGAGAAAGTTAGTGTTCGGGGAAATAAATAGTGTACACTATTATGCGGCTATTGTTCGGAGTCGTATTTTAATAGAACCGTGATTACAATATCAAAATTCCTATCAGTACTGTTAGTTATTGTAATGAACATTTTGTAATTATGTGCGTAATGTTACAATAATTTATTGTAAAAGATATCGTGGAAATAAATAAGGTCACTGCTGAATAACTCTTTTTTTTAACATTTTTGGACAACTCTCGCGTTAGCTTGTACTATGGTGATGAGACAACAGATAAACATATATATTTTTTAAATACATACTTATATGGATATTTATACCCAGAACAAACTTTCCTGCTCATCACAGAAAGGTTTGATCTGGGTAGGAATCGACCCACCTTCGGGGTAGCAATCACTAAGCACTAGACATCTGTGAAGAATCCATATAGTAATAGAAAATATCAGGTGAGTTATACGTTCTAGAAGAAATTTATAATGATATTATACAATGTACATATTTTGTCATAGAGATGGATGTATTTAATAGTCAGTAATTGCGGTTATGTAACGAAGAAATCTCGGAGAAATTGATGATTGCGCCTCGCAGCGTTTTTATTTTATCCATTACTGTGGTCATACAAACAACGTATTAGATACTCATCCGGTAATGTTTCGTAGTTATTATACAACATAAATATGTAAAGAAATACTCATAAATATTCTGACTACTCTAGGGAGACCGCAACTTAAATCATAACCCACTAGGTTATTAAGCAGATTCATATATTAAATCTGTATTCTTCTTATTCATTTATCGAAAATTCTCCTCTGTATCCAATACCGCCGATGGACTGGCTGTCAAACCCATAGTATGTCACCAACTTGCACGTCTGTCCGAGATGTGACACTGACAGTGACAGCACAATATCACTTTTAGTACAGAGTAACACAACAGTCAACACAGACTGATAGATAACAGTCCCGACAAGATAATATTCCCTCAGATAAGAAATGAACACGTAACAATTTTAATTAATATATCACTATTGGTCCTCATTTCTGGTGGCCAGAAGGCTAGCAGTTCTTTATTCGCAGATAATTACTTTAGCAGTCTAGCGAAGTAATGCTCCCAGTGTTCTTGGTACAATGCCCCAAGTAGGAGTTGTAGATTTTTTTTTGACTAGTCTGTCTGTGTTTCGTGGCATCGAAGCTCCAAACGGATGAGTAGATTTTTTTTCTTTTTATAAGAAATTTGTTCAGCAGTTCGACTATCATCAGCTTTTTTCATTTGTTCTTTTCATTCTTTTCTTTCAGTTGATATAGTAGTGTGGAATTGGATAACCTATATTTGTCGAGGGTTGTAAAAGTAATTAAGTTTGATAAATATTTTTTTATTTTATTTTTATTTATTTTTTACATAATACAACTACTACTTACATTACAGGATATCCCAATTCGTTAGTGTAGGTAATAATGATAACAAATGAGATGAACATGTCACAAATTAAATTATTTTACATGATCACAGTAAAATGTCAAAAGGATTAGTGAATTAATAATATTATATATAAATTATGTCATATGGTTAGTAAATTAGTTATGTCAAAAAAAAATATTAAATCAATTAAAAATAACAAAAAAAAAAATTATTCAAATACAAATATTTCCATAACTAATACATTAATTTACAATGGGTTATTGTGAACTCGCCCCTCGTGGAAGTGAAGAGATCTCACTGACTTGCCACACTGTCCATTGTCCGTAGTGCGATATATTAGAAAAATAAATAAATTTGGCTTTAAAAAATTAAAATCATTTTCTTAGTCCTTATGTCCAATTTTATATTCAGTTAGTTTTATTAAATTTTATATTCAGTTCTACACAGATAAAAGTAGTATGAAAACATTCCTTATTATATTTTGTTCATTATATTTCCGTAATGCCCTCTATATAGACAATAGGGCTGCCAAAAGTGTAACCGTATTAAAAGAGGTAATTATTTTTTAACCGTTTGTTATTCAATGCGGGTTACTGTGAAGTATTTTTGGCATTTAATTACGTTTAATTGAGTCTTAACGCCTTACAGAAATTACCAGTATTTTTATATTTGGTGAAGAGAAAATAACAGACTTCATACCTATGGAAACTTGGCCTTTGTAAGTCTCCAAGTTAAGTACATTGTGAAATATGTCAATTATTATTTTGTGTCTAATTAGGCATAATTAAACACATTAATGACCTATTAGTAAACACCAGTTTCTCTTCATAGACGAGGATGCTGTCAGCAGACTCTTTCAAGCTGCTCCAGTACGGAGAGGCGGACTCATGATACTTAGCTCAAAACAAACGAGTCCATTTTGATTATTTAACTTGATACGCTACTGAAATATTAACCTAGTTTTATCAGTATTTCGCCTCATACATCATGTTGAGGTCGACGCTACCCACTATTTATTTCAACATTCATAGCCTTAGCTTCTGATAACTGGTAGCGTGGGCATAAAAATGGGTGCTCTTACTCCGAATGTCGGTCGTAAATGATCGGCAATGATAATAAACACCTGGTGTAGTGGTAAGAGGGTGGATAGTGGTAAAAATTTCATGCCCGAGCTGCAGAAGATATAGAAAGCTTTCGATTCCAGGTGTAATCCTTCGAAAGTCTTGGACGGCATTAAAACTATAAGCACTTCGCTTTTCGATTAATCCGAATTGAAGCATCGTGGTAGAATAAGTACTAGGCCTCCTCAGTGACGAGGAGAGATCCGTGCTCAGTGTTAGACCACGAAGCCAGGCAAAAAACGTTGGTTAATGACCAGCAACTTTCACTAGATCAAAACATTCGTGATAAGTTCGCCAAAAATAATGACTGCATTCTTTTATTTAGTTAATAGCGCAGTCACGCCGGTAAGTTGGGAAGCCTGGGTTATTTGGCATCAGCAAGGTCGTGGAACCGGATGGTTACAATACACTTTCGTACTCGATCATCGAAAGCGAATGCGTCTCCCGTTTTGGTGACAACTTTCTGTATATATTCGGACAACTTTTTGTCCTTTTCCAATCGAATTCTCGATAAACATCAATCGACAAGTGACCAGGTCCACTTTCAAGAGTTGCGTAATCTTTCAGCAGCATTGTTACCGACTCGATTGAAGGGTGTGTGCGAAAGAAAGGCCTTAATTAACGCGTAGGAAGTCATATGCAGTGTAGACGATTGTGCATTATGGACAGTACCGGACTTAACGGTTCTGTGTAACGGTTATTTTTAATCGAATGAAAAACTCTTTATATAAATTATACAACGTTTTGAATCACTCAATGAGTTTCGCATTTGTGAATTTTGATCTGATGCTGATGCTTGATCTTTCGTTATATCTCATTTCCATTCTTCTTGTGCCACCCGCTTTGGCAAAGTAAATTGGTAGTTTTTCTGATGTCTGTTTGTGACATTATTGAGTTAGTGTTCAACGTTATACTTCTAGTTTTACTGTCTTTTTCGTTCACAAATGTTTCAAGCGCGGGTCTACGAGGCCAATCCTACCCAGGGAAATGTTGGTTGGTTGGTTTTAAGATCGTTTAAAAAGTAGACTATTCTATTTTAGTAAAAAGCAGCAAAATATAGCAATTGAATTGATGCAAAAAGTCGACTAATTCAATCGCTGAATTGAACTAAAACTGCTTCATATTCCTAACGATTATTCACTGTCACCGTTAAACAATCATCACCTTTGTGACATCATTTTAAATAAAGAATAGAATACATGCAAAAGGTTTAAAAATCTTTTTTTGAGGTACGCCGTTGCATTGGCGATTTTGGATTGACTATTTCTCTGATTCTGTTTTTTTAGGCAAATGTGGCAACATATAAGCCTTTTCGTCCTTCGGGCTATAAAAAAATGCCCTAAATATAATACCCCAGGATAAATATAAGTTAATTTTACAAGATTTCAATTCTTAATAATATAAATTGTAAACACAGGAAATTTTCCAACGCAGTAACGAATGAGTTTATTTATATTTTGTACACTCATAGATATCTGCGGGAAATTTCTTGTGCGCACATGATATACACTATTAGAGTGTTCGTCATGATAAAATCTTAATAAATCCATGACTCAATGTTTATTTTAATGTGTAGCGAGAAGAGGGATGGTGTTAGAGGTTTATATTTTCGTATTTTTTACATAATTTTTTTGTCTCACATTGAAATATTATGAACTATTGGCGTTAAGTCATTAAAATTATAAAATAAAATGAAAATTGTTTATTTAGTCGTAGGAACCAAACTCACTCAGCTCATTTAACGAAAGTCAAAATTTTACAATACGATGTCCGTACGTAAGTTATAAATCTATTAACATTATAAATAAAGAAGTATTTAAAGGAATTCTTTAATTCTTCGTCATTAAAAATGTAAACCTCCTTGTGTATTTAGTCTATAGTTCACTATGTCAATTATAGTGCTCATAGCCCGATTTGCGTTAATTCTAAATAATATATAATATTCTAATATCAAAATCTAATCTTCTAAATAATATTCTAATATTAAAATTTTCTTCTTTCTCGTATCACAATTTCTGTGACTATTTCTGAAGGATTATTGAGATGTAGGCAACACGTATATAGACTTCAAAGTCTATTGAATACAGATTAGCACACTTTAAGAAACAGGATCTCTTATATGCTGAGGTCTACGAGTAAATCTACTTAAAAACTTAACTTTCAAAAGTCCAGCGAAATTCCGTCTACAGGAACTTCTATTTGATTCAATAAACCACCGGAAATTAACACCTTATTTTACTAACTACCTCAAACACGATCGCTATTGAGATATTTCGCTAATCGTTCACGAACAACCGAAGGCTCCTGCAAAATCGCGTGAAAATTGGCATCCTTGTCAGCCTCACGAATTACTGGCAAAAGGTCGCAGCAGAATTGATAACCTAACATTTCACGCTTACAATAGAAGGCCAGTAACGACTAATGTTAATTTGTGTTACACATACGTATTTTGCACGACGTTTTCATATTAATTCTAGCTCTTTTAGCAAAGGGAAAATCTCCCGCCAGCCGATGTGTGATGCCTGGGGAGCTGCAACAGTTGTTGGTCGGGACTTGTATACATATATGCTAGCGATGTAGAAAACTGCGATAGCGTGATCCAGGTTTTGTCGTGACGTCATCGGATGACGTGTTGTGCGATGTTACCACTCTCATAGCTCTACAATTTGTGTCTTAAGTAATCGAATGAGGTAAGCAACACCGAGCACGATCGATAGGTTGATGGGTGACCGTTAGTAGCAAAAAAATTCATCTGCGCTTCCGTGCTTCCCAGGGATTGTAAAGTCGTCTAGTGTCTAGCGTCATGGCAGTCGTTAAGCTTTGTCGGAGGCCTTTGGGCGGCATTATATTACAAATTCTTGGATTGGCGACAAAGCTCTTAAATCTGTACTGGAGCTGGGTAGTGGAGTATGCTCCTCAATACTCTACGCCTCTTTAAATATGAGACACCCGCGATCGGTCGTGGGCTATTATTGAAGCCACTCATATTAATACAATACGAATTCTCTGGCGACCTTGACACAATAACATTTATACGGATTCGGACGAAGCAATAAGGTAACTGACACGGTCTGGAAGTTGTGATAACATCATGATCGATTAGAATTTGCCAATTGTATAGATTGTTATTAAACTGATATCGAATAGAATAAAATAAAACGGAGGTTATTCGATATTTTATCGATTTGTATATCAAATATAAATCAGATATTGTGTCTTATATCTGCTGTATATTTCTAGCCTTGATAGAGTGGAAAATAGATTGTATTGTATGACAGATCCCGCTGATGTTATTTCTGAAATAAATGTGGAAGTTGAGAAGAGATAACATAAAATAGAAGAAGAAGGAGGCTAAAGGTGACCTATTCAATTATAAAAATCCTCTCCAACTCGACTGATTAGTAAACGCTACTCCACAATCCGCATTGGAGCAGTGTGGTGGAATATGCTTTAGGACCCCTCAGTATGAGATAAGACCCGTGCAGCGTATTGGGTCAATGGCACGCAAAACTAAGACGAGGCGAGACTTTTAATGTTTGTCTTTGGGAGATTTTTGTCTTCCCTGGTCGCCCTATGCGACACCTACGACCTTTTGTTATTTACAATCTCATCAACAGAGTTCGGTGATTACCATAAAAATACTATTACCAATCTTATATAACCTTGACTAAATCAGTAGTAATGAGATACAAATAAAATGGTAGTGGCCATTAAAGTACCGTTAAGGCAATTTTAGACCGTTAATTATTTCTCAAATCTGGTTATTTCGGTAAAATAAAAGGCGCGCAAAGGCGAGACGACATTGAACTAAAACATGTGGCTATAAAGTTATTGAAAGGTCATCGGTATTAAAATCACGCGTGTCCCAGTTTGCGGATTCACAAATTGGCGGAGACGGTGTTGCTCTTCGGGGACATGAAGTTGGGACGTCCCGATTTCATTAATACTATTTATTTTGGAATTACGGTCCATCTGCGGCTTCGTTTTTTTTACCAATGTATTATCATATCATATTTAATGAACAACACGAAAACTTAACAAATCGTTCGCTTAAACCTCGTAAAAACCGAATGAAAAACCATTCAGTAGAATTTGAATTTAACGTAAACAGACAGCTTACGATACATACCGTTACCGTTTAAGAATGAGTTGCCAGGATGGAGGAGAGAGGATCTCTAATCAATGGGGAGAAAGAAGAAGTACTAACACAAGAATAGAAGAAGTATTGTTACTTTTGTGTTATCATAAGGAAGTTGTGTCCTCTATCTGTAATAAAGGAATCCAGGAATAATGGCTTTTTTTTTAAATAAAGCTTTTAGGGTACGTCATGTCAAAGTTTTAGGTACGTATCGAAAGTCGAGTTTGTCTAAAGTGCAGTTTCCAGTCAAATCCCGTATATGTGTACAGTCTCTAAGTGGCTTCAACCAACTAACCAACCAAGTCAATTGCCATTTATTTCTTTTGATATTATTTATTTTTCATATACCAGCAATGGTATTCTTAGAATATAGTTATATTGTACGATGTTTCCAACAAACATCATTCTCTAGATCTTCTCTTATTAAAGCAGTCTCAATTTGAAGCACCTTGAAGCTGGAAACTCTACCCGTGGGCCGTTGACGGCGGCCTATTTTTCGTACTTCCAGTTCAGTAATCCGTGGGAGCTCATGCACAAGGTCAAGGTCGTGATAAATTAATGTCGCCGTGGTTGCGCAAACAATTGCGATTTGCATCGCATGCAAGGTTGGGAAGGACCGCCCACGCAGCTGGACTGCACTTTTATATAGTCCATTCATGATTCTTTGTCTGTTTTCGGATGCCGTATTAGGAACTGTTAATACTTTTGATGGCGTTATTTGAAGGTTGTAATTTTGTTTTCGGTACTATTGACATCGCATTATTTTTAGAGGTAGTTAAGTAATGTTGTAACTAACGGGTGGGTTTTTTAATATACGAATCTCTGAAGCAAATTTTTGGGGATCTATTTGCGAAAATAAAATTATTGGAGTCACGTGTTCTTTGGTACTTAAAAAACGAAGAAATGACAGGACGAGTATAAATAGGAAGTAAGGAGAAAGTTGGTCGTAGATATCAATCGGTTCACTCGGTACGATGTATTAATACAATTGTGGACCCTACGTTGTGCGTGGCCTCATAAGCTTTTGGTCGATTTTATCTTATAAATAAAATCCTCGTGTCACAATGTTAGTTACTATACTTCTCCGAAAAGGCTAGACCGATTTATATGAAATTTAATTTGCATATCCTGAGAATCGGCTACTATCTATTTTTAATACTCTTAAGAGATAAGGGTTGTGCACCCCTAAAACTTTTTTTAAATTTTCGGACAATTTTTTTATTTTTTTATAACGTGGGATAGTAAAATAAATACAACCCAAAATTTTTACCCTTTTATCACCAACGTTTAGTATTTTAATAAATGGCAAGCAACGTTTGCCGGATTAGCTAGTTTCTTTATGTATTCAGTGCGTTTAAAAACTGTTTTCACATAGATTCCTTGGACTGGCAATAGACTGGCAGAGACTGGCCCTAGTCATTAAGTCCGCCCTTTGTTAGTCTTGATAAGGTTTTTGGCAATAAAGTAGTAGTAAGTAGTAGTTTCCTGTGACCTTTGGAAGGTTGTCTATGGAATACTCTGGATGTGGGTGCCTCTGAAAGGAACCCCGTCATTATTACACATGTTCTACCGAATTGTTAATAGAGAAGTTGTGAAAGTAACTCACGAAACCAAAAGCCTTTCTTGTTCTGTGTCCTATGCTGTTCCAAATTTTTCAAATTATTCTCACGACTAAATCGGTTACAAAAATGTTTGTTCGAAATTGATTTTTAACAACGCTTTTCTTAAAGCCAAAATAAGTCATTGCTACCGCCCTTCACACCTTGGATCTTGGAAGAAGAAACTCCCAATAAATAATAAGGATACCTTTTCTACGACAACCACATAATTTTTTGTCAAAACTTAAAACAACCAGTGGATTAACATAATTGGCAACTTAATTAACTATTCAAACAGGAAATTTAAAAGGAACATAACACAGGAAGATAATATCAGCAGCTGCAGAGTGAGACAACTGATGAACGAGTGATGTAAGAGCTTCCTTTGGCGTTACAACATCAAATGGCTTACAGAAACTCAAAGAAGATTCCTAGAATTTACCCACAGTTCAATTAATGGACCGGTTGTGGTCTAAATTTGGAACATACTCCAAATTGAAGCGCAGACTAAACAGTTTATTTGTTTGATCAATTAGCTGAAAGAGTCATTGTAATTGAATGCCTGATGCAGATGCTGTACATCAAATACTAGCTTCTGCCCGCGACTTCGTTCGCGTGGAATAATTACTTTGGGTTACTGGACTTCGTTTCTGTCATACGATTTTTGTGAAACTTAAATCGTTTACGCAACATACGCAACCGTAGAGCTCAATAGAAAAAAAATCCCCCGATTTGGAAACATTCTTCATTGGTGCTCCGCTCCTATTGGCCTTAGCGTGATGATATTTAACTTATAGCCTTCCTCGATAAATGGACTTTCTAACACTGAAAGAAATTTTCAAATGGCACCAGTAGTTCCTGAGATTAGCGTGTTCAATCAAACATACAAACTCTTCAGCTTTATAATTTTAACAATATAGATCGGAAGGATATTATATCCTAGTGATTTAGCCATAGCTGCAAAATGGTAACGTGATAATAAAGTTTTAAATGACGAAGGTTAATAAGTAACAATCGCGGTCAGTATGAGGTTGAGTGACCACCAGTGATAAAAATATCACGTTTCTGTGATCAAGGTTTTAGGGAACGCAGAGCAGTATACTTCGGTAAATGAAATACTTACCAGTTAAGTCATACCGGAAAACTTGGGACCTCATAACAACTTCCCACATTTGTATTGGACAGTAACTTCTGGTAATTCGCGTTAGAGCATCGACCTGGAGAACAGTCCAGGACTCCAGGTCCAAGAAGACCAGTACTGGACTACTGTCTAGTACAGTCTAGGCCACCACATTTACGTTGTCATACCATGTTCAGTGTTCAACCCATCAAATACCCGCTACAGTGCAACCATGTTTTTCAGGAGGCCATTAATAGATTGAAGCCATTCTGTACAGGTGGTCTGTTCTGACCTTCTAAATCGATCAAAAAGGCCCTGATTTAAAATACAAAGTATGTACAAAATGTAAAATTTACAAACAAAAGACTCATGAAAATACATTCGGAACCATACATAGCATTATAGTTTATTTATACAAAATACACGATATAATTAAATCCACTGACAATACGAATGAAATTTCGATACAATGTGCCAATTAAAATAATAATGATTCGGTATCGTATTTAACTTATGTAAACATGTGTGTCAGTGATTCTCAAAGTAGTCCAGGGGTTCACTCACAGGACCACCAAGGGACCAAACACTAGTTGTAAATGAGAGTGAAAAATAGTACAAATATACGATAATGTTCCTGATTGTGAATGTGAACAAAAAAAAAATTTTATCCAACTGTATATACATACATACATATATAGGTGAAAAATCGACGTAGTAACATGCTATAAAAATTTGAAAAAAAAAAATTATTAAATTTTTTTGGCTTCACAAATTTCTGACTTATTCGACGAGTTTTTGATTTGAGTGAATTAGACATAATATTAGTACAATTATTAAAATAGTTAAATAATTTAAATAGACACGAGTGCGATTATGAGCGATTTAAAGAATAGTTTGGAAGCCTCTGGTGTATATCAATACGATTTCCTGTCTTTTGTTTTATAAATATACACAGACGGACTGAATCTGGCAGCCGAGTGAGGTTGCCATATATAGAAAACAAACAATATGAACAAACTTACAGTTACAAGGCGCCAAGTTATACTGCACGTCAATATTCACCAACATCATTAATGAAGTGATAATGGAAACAGATTCTATAGTTTGTCAGATGAATATTGTAATTTTTTAAAAATCCTACTGATATTATATATGTGAAAGTTTGTGGAGATGTTTGGATATTTGGATGTTTCCATTTCCTTCACGTGGTAACCTTTGAACGGATTTCAATGAAACTTGGCACACCAATATTCCACATCCAGGATAAACGTAGGATAGATTTTATCCCTGCTTTGTGAACCTACAACCTGGGATCTATGAGCATTTATAAGTTTGGATGTTTGGGTTTCCGTCACGCGCTTACCTAAACGGATTAAAAATAATTAAACTGAAAGATTTTAGTCCGGCATAACACAGGCAGTATCGTATAGATATAATAATTTGTAATTAGATAACGGAAAAAGCAGATAGTAGGTATGTCTTTTGCTGATACATACTTACGTACATATATCCAGACTCAGGGATACAAAGAACGAGCTTATAAGGAGGTCAAACCCTGTTCCCTTTCTTCTCAAGGTCACAAAATCCTCATACTATAAGCTTGATAAAGCGTACTCTCAAAGTCGAAGACTCTTCCTCTCATTAAAGGAATGTTTAATTCAAAATACAAATTCTGAATCCGCTACAGTATTTGAATATTGACAGATGATTCTATTCTACCTCTGTACTAAGTATTATTAAAATGGGTTTCGTACTAGACGTGAAAGCCGTTTAGACGTGAAAAGATAACAAACAGAGTTACTTGCGCATTTTTAATATTAGTAAGGAGAAGCAGCGAGTTAACGAGTAACCGTCATCGTGGTGATAGAAATCTAACAGACAAAGAGACGGGTTCTCATCACCCCTCAAAGGTGAATTAACATCATGATGATGACGTAACAAAGTAAACAGTTAATGTGAAACGGTCGGCAGGTGACGTAAAGGTCTACTTGAAGTAATAACACAAAAACAATTCAATAGGGAAGCTCGCTGTAGGAAATCATTTGCGTTAATGCCATATTTATGAAAAATTACCTAATGCTACTGACATTAGGAATTTTTTACAAGCTTTTATTTAACTTACAGTGTATTTTGTATATTAGTTAGTATTATAGTTTGTTGGTTTATTTGGGTTCAATCTTCAATCTTGCATACATTTTCCGTCTTGTAATGCATTTTTATGATAAGCATGACCTACAGCATTGCCTACCTTAGTAATGAAATATTGTGTGTTTCTTCGTATTAGAGTTGCAACTTGTGGAGTGAGCATTCGTCTGAGATATTCGGCAGTCCTTCAGGGCAGTAGGGCAAGACTGTGTGTTGCACCGGGGCCGGGGGCCCCAAGCTAAGGGGAACTTGACCAATCGTTTGACCAGCGTAGACTATGACCCGAGCGTGGGACCCAAGCCCAGCAGTGGAACATTTGTGAGTTGCAATTATGAAAACAGGAGAAGCCTGCAGACGAAGATCCGACATCATAAATACTGTCTCATCAACGATGTCGTTGTTGGATCCTAGTTTATGTTGTGCCAGGCCATTGGTCACCTACGTCATCGCTTCAGGGTATAAAAAACTATACAAATGTATATGTAGTAAATATCGTAAACCGACAGTATACGAACCGCAAGATATAAAGTGAGAGGTGTATAGAACTTCACCGGCTTAACGTAGCTTACCTTACAGTGATGCAACATTCACCTGTATACGGCAGAACATAACTGGAGCTACTGCATTCCAACACCGTACCGACCAACTTCATTTATAATTCATACTTACTTTATAAACAATGGTCTTTGTTCATGAAATGCGGAAAATAGGTTCCTTCTGACGTTGACGGTCTACTTGGCCTTGTGGTTTTTTGGTTAATTAGTGCAAAGACAATAGTTTTTACAAGCTTTTATTTAACTTGGTGTGTTCGTTTACATATAAGGGTATAAGTGTTCGGGTCAAATATTAGAAGCTCAATTAGATCGACTTCCTCTTACAGTACGGAGCTGAAATTTTGCATATGCCTTTTGTCCTGATGACAATGCATTTTCATGATAAGCATGACCTGATTCAAAGTTCAGGATTGGCTCCGGACAAGGGAACTCCTCAACGGTTAACGATAGGTTATGAAATTTTATATCTTTTTATGTATTAGGGATCTATAAAAAAAGATTGTATTTTTAAATATTTTAATATACCTTGTTTTAGATAAGTTTTTTTTTTAACTAATCTATAATGTAACTGTCGAATTAAATCCCAAATAAATTCTTAATATTAATTCATTATTTATCTAATAAAAATCTCATGCAGTGTTTGTAGCCAATGTCGTTTTGATGATTTTTTGTGTAGGTATGTCATTGTGGTTTTTTTCGGTAATTGTATACCCATAAGTACTAGTGGTGGCTCTATCCAGTTTTATTTTTTGAGCCGAATTTTGGTATAAACGACGTGGTAAACGAAAATTGTTTTGGTTTGTTATACTTATTAAGATAAGTACCAGATGTTTGTTTTGATGTTGAACCAAAGATAATCAGAGCAACGTTTAAACATCCTTCTATAGAATTGAACGTAAACATTTCGCAGTATTTCTCAGCCTCGTGATTTTACAAAGTATTTTGCTTGCAATATCGAAAGCGTTAATAATATGACCAAGGACAGTACATTTAACTTATATTATATATATGTATATATTGGATGGTAAACATTTTTAACGGTAAGGGTTCTCACGATTAATTAATTGTGTATACTCGGATGAATAGAATTATCCGATATTTAAAAGATTTGCTGTCAACTAGAATTGTAGCCAGGATAACCACTAGACAACAAGTCAGTTGAAAATCTTAATGGAAATGAAAGTTATCTATTAATTAATTAGATCCTTAACCAAGAGATCACGCTAGATATTGCTAGGAATTTTCAAATACGTAGACGAGATTGTTTACAGTTCTGGTGTGAGAAAGATTTTTGTTGCAGATCATATTCTCGGAAAGATTAATACTTTCTCACGGTCGATTTCACTTTTCAATAATTGCGATAGTATCTTTGGTGTATATCAGAGCACACATAATAACATTAATAGTTTATATTGAATATCTGCACCAATAATAAAACAGTATCGGGGTCAATTCTGTATATTAAATATATATTTTTTTAATTTTGATGCAGGGAGGCTTTGTTATCGATATATAGACTAAAACATTTTATTTATTTATTGTCTGTCTATCTTTCTGTCAGTTTGTCTATCCGTTCGAGCTTCACGTAAAAACCATTGGACAGATTTAATTAAAACTGGGCATAATTAAAAACCGAGAATTGTTCTGGGATACTTTTTATCCCGGAAAATTGTTTTTTCCTGAGGGATAATAGAACAAAATTAGTATGAAAACTCTGAAACCACTTTACTCTTCTTCCGAAGCGAAGCGAGGGAAATTTGTAGTATTTAATAAAATGTGTTTCATGTTTTTTTATAATTAATTATCCTAATGAAGCTTCAAGTCCATCTGAAAGCTTAAATTAATAGAAATGTATTTTCTTTTGCGTTGCGTTTACGAGAATTCGAAGTGTAGAAATCACAGAAAAGTTTGTTCTGGATGGAGATCGAACCCACGTTTCCGGGTCAGGTTTCGGTACTCACCACGAGACCAACAGGCCAGTCGAACAATATAAGGAAGTATGAGAGTAAAAATCTTTCTTGGCTTTGTATATTATAACATTCGTTCTTACTATCAGTACAACAAATCACGACAAGCAGAACATTATTGACAAACCTTTCTCATAGCTCGAAGAAATAAACAACGGAAACAGATTCCGGTTTGGCTGTCGTCCGCAACTTTTTTGTATTAACATAATATTATATCACATATTATGTCGCTTACATCACGAAGAAATGTCACGGAGAAATGTTATTATCGTGTTATTATGTCTAATGTTATTCCGCTTTGATCATCGTAATTAAGTGCAAGGCTTACGTTAAAGAATCGACTGGGGAAAGTGGTTTTAGCCGCACGAACGCAACTCGACGTCCGTGTGTTTTATTATGGGTACTTTCTTATTTTTTAATTCTCGATCATTTATGATTTATACTATAATGTCAATTATAGTATCGCTATAAATGTTCATGTTTGAGATTGATGGACAATCTGTTTAAACTAACTTCGCAATTTTTTTATTAATAAAAAAATTCAATCATTTGAATGCTTACTGGAACGGCAAATATATTTGGATATCACGTTTGCTTCCACATTTCTAAAAGGCTTTATCATTGAGGTGAAGTTATTCGAACGAAACTATCACTCTTGGAAAGATTATTATATTACATTAGATATATTTATAATTAATTGAATTCAATAATGACAACACAATTCAAATAGAAAAGGACCCAAAATTGACCCTTGAGTGACACCCTAGGTCGCTTACTTGTTCTATCGAAGTGTTTGTTGATATAACTTTCTTTATGTGTTACGCAGGAGTAATAGCAAACAGGTCAGGTATAAACCTACTGCTTAAAGCGGGAAACACACACAAGAAGAAATGGAGGGGCAGGATATTGCTTTATTTATTTCTATTTTATTTATTTAAAACTTCAGCTCCACCATTATAGGTTACAAACCCAAAGCGGTGGAGTGGCCATAATTAAATTTATCTAAATACTTAACTATACATACATACTATTATAACACAATAAATAGTATATCACTTTTGCGAACTCACTCAAATTGCATGAAAATAAGTCCAGCCTGTCATGAGCCTGGTTAATGATACCAAATGCTCTAGTAAGAGGCGCCTTGACTAGCTCATTGACAGAGGAGTATGTCGTTATCTCCATACATAGCGCTCCGGAACGCTAAGGGCAAGAGCACCGAACAATGTTGGATTATCTGCTGTGCCACACATGAGTCCTACCACATGCCAGACCAGCGCGAATTCCCGCCTCACCCTAAGCTCTTTGTACCCAACCATTTCCAGTACAAATAGCGTAGGGTGCATCAGAGGATAAAAAGGATGCACACCGTGTAGTTTCATGTACAGATACCTCATGAATTTGATCTGCACACGCTCTAACATGGCCACATATTTAGTTTCATAAGGAGACGATATGACTGCATTGTATTCCAGATGGATCCTTACCAGTGGGTCTTTTGTTTGTGAAACTCCGCGATTGTCTCATAACAAACTCTCTGGAGTTTCCTGTAAACTAACTTACATATTATATTAGTTATATGTTCACGAAAGTTAAGATCCTTTGTCATAATTACACCCAGATCGCGAACCTGCGAGACACTGCAATGGTACAGCATCGCATATTCGTAGTGGAATGGAGTTCTTGCACGCATGAATGTAATTGTAGTGCATTTTGATATGTTAAACTAATTTGTTGTCTCGACTCCGCTTCACTACGCTCTCTGTCTTGCTGTAGCTTTTCACAGTCTTGCCAGTCCAAGATTGGACGCAACAATTTTGAGGTCATCTGCAAATAGCAAGGAAGTGCTATATCTACTTCTGGTAGATCGTTGACCATAATTAAAAATTCTAGAGGCCCCAAACTGCTGCCCTGAATCACCCCAGATCTGGTATACTGTGACTCAGATTCTATGCCGTTATAATCTTCATATTGTTGTCTATTTGCTATGTAGCTCGCAATGAAGTGCAAAAGATATGGTGTGCATCCAATATTTACCAGTTTACTTAACAAGATGTCGTATATTATAAAGCGAATTATTGTCAGCTAGCTGTCCCCGCAGCATCGCTTACCCACATCATCTCAATTCAACACGGCTCACTACTGAGCACGCGCCTCTTCTCTCAATGAGAAGGTTAAGCACATCAATTGTTTTTTTACAGTGGACCGACAATCCCATACAAACTTTCTTCCCTTATTCCAAGGAAATCCCCGAATTATTCGAAATATAATGTATCCTAAATATTAATCCGAGGTATAAGTAATAACCGTGCCAAGTTACATCGAAATCTGCCCACGGGTTTTCTTGTGATGCGTGTTCAGACAGACAGTAAATCCAAAAAAAAAATTTTACGTGCTCTATCTCGATATAGTGTCAATAATCGACATATTTAATGTGGGAACATTAAAAATTTGAAAAAATATTGAATGTTCAGAAAAAAATTGCACTTGAGTTTTATTGTAGTACAGACAGAGCAAAGTGATGTACTACAGTTTTATAGAGGACATCAGTATCTATAAATAAGTCCGCGATACCAAATTGTTACAGTTACAGTCATTTCATAATAACTCCTTTTTTATGGATACTGGTTCTTCCCAAACGAAGCCAGGGCAGTTTCTGTATAATATAAAATTAAATATAATAATAACTAATTAACTAAATAAATATAACTAAATAAATAACTAACTAAATAAATAAATAATAACTAATTTTTGAAGATCGCATGTCATTGAAACAGTATGCATGCTGACGTTAGAGCTTGTGACGATACGATGTCCAGGCGGTGTGGTGGTGTGGGAAAGGTGTCGGTGCGGCTGCCGGTAATGTCTGACCATGATACAATACTGATTAATATTACGATGAATGCGTGTGTAAATGTATGTACGTGTGTATGGGGCAGGCGCTGAGCGGCGAGCACCAGCGCATGATCAACGGCGTGCCCGTGGAGCAGCAGCGTGTTTTGCACTGAGCGCGCCCGCCTCCGCCCACCGCCCGCCGCCCGCGCCCCGAGCTTTCTGTGTTAAAACACTTGTCATGAAAATGAATGTAATCCGTACATTCCAATGGTGCTAAGATAGTTGTAAGTAATGAGGTTAGGAAGTCGATTGTCCACGACGAGTCTGTTGCAGAGCCTCATGGGGGAGCACAACAAGCTGATAGCGGGCACGCGGTGAAGCGCCGCCGACAGACACATGGTGCGTGCGCGTGTACACAGGCCCTTTACAATACATTTATATTATTATGTTGTATACTTAAGTTAAAATGTAATCATAAAACTGTATATTGTGAAAATGAATCTATTTTAAATTAAAAAAATACAATTTTTTGTCTTTTATTACTAAATACATCACATAGGTTCAATATAATGTAACTGATTGGCTGATCAGTGTGACAGCAGTCACCAGTGCGTGTCACCGCCAGCCGCCGCGCGGCAGCAGCGCGCCAGTAAGCCGGCCAGCTGCAGCGGCGCGCCCAGCCCGCCCGCCAGCCGCACGTGCGCCAGACCCACCTCGCGCACCAGCCGTAGCCGCAGCTCCTCCGACACCTCCAGCGTCTTGCACACCCGGAATATGTTGCTCACGATATCTTCTGCTGCATACCCTAGCTTACACAACTTCGCCATCACCTGCAACACCATATCATGTCCAATGGAATTCGAATTAACTCAATGATAAAAAAATACTTTAGAGAGTTTATACATTATCTGATCTATAGGATTTACAGGAAGTTTTGTGATCAGTGCACCATAATACTAGACGAAGCAGTCACATATAAATTTGGCCTAAAAACAACAAGGAAACATCATAACAAGGAAAGACTTGTTTGAACAGAATAGACACTGAAACAACTGGGCCCATTTGAAAGTATCTTTTCTGATAAAAACCCATACTGATGATGTCTCTGATGGACATAGGCTATAAAATATTTTCAAAAACGTTAACAATCCATATAAAAACTTAGTGTAACTCAACTCAACTTAATGTGCAAAAAAATCCTTATATTAAACTATTTACAATAGACCAAGGTGATGTACTACAATTTTATAGAGGACGTTACAGTTTTATAGTTTATCTACAGAAGTGAAACAAGGCCTGCTGGTATATATAATATACATATTCAGCATATATCTTTTACGTCATCTATTACTATTTTAAACTGGTGCTACAGCTTATTATGTAAACAAGAGACAACACATATGTGATATGTGTTCTTGTCCACACATTTCTTTGCACAAGAGTAAAGTGAAGTAAAGACTTGCCTTGTATGCTTCTTGTATGTCTTGTCTGGTGCAAGCCTCCAGCATGTGCTTGACAAGCAGCGGGTGTGGCTCGTCGCACACCTTGAACACATTGTCAGGGCTGATGTGGCCAAAGCCTTGCGCTGTTGACTGCAGGTTGTTGAGCGCAGCGCGTAGGTCGCCCTGAGCTGTGAACACCACTGCACTCACCCCCTCCTCCGTGTATGACAACTTCTCCTTGTTGCACACTTCAATAATCTGTTGGCATCACATAATGTTTTCATGTTATGCTACTTCGATGGTTGATGGTAATCATGTTGACACAGGATACATTAAGTTTTTGTTACGTGCACTTGTGTTGATATTCCTATAATATTTTTCTCCTGTTACCGCTGTAGTCTTACTAATATTAGTAATGCAAAAAAAATCTGTCTTTCGTGTGAATTGTGTACAAATTTCCATCAGAACTTTCATCCTCTATTACAACCCAAAATATATTTTTATACAATATGCAACAATACTTTAGGCTTTATCAAAGAATATCCTTAAATATTCTTTTACTTTGTTACTAAATTTATATAGAGACTTTGTATTGTAAAACTTTGCTTTCGTTAAGTGAGCTTTTGGCTTCTACAACAAAATAAACAAATTTCATTTCATTCCAATATGTGTACAAGATAAAACTCTTGTGTGTACAGTCAAACATCAAAACATTAGCAACCCTTAAATGACAAGAAACTTATCTACCACTAAATTATCATTAAGCCAAACCTTGGCCAATATCTGTGCATCAGTAAGACGCGAGTAGCGCAGCACGGCGCACCGAGATTGAATTGGTTCAATGATTTTCTCACTGTTGTTGGCGGCCAGTGCAAAACGCGTAGTGCTTGAGTATAGCTCCATGGTGCGCCGGAGCGCCTGCTGTGCGCCGTCCGTCATGCTGTCCGCCTCATCCAGGATCACCATCTTGTGGCGACCCGCAGGCAGGGTCACCTTTAAAAACAATCAACTCCATATCATCTCTCAGCAATTACAAATTAATGCTAATATTATGAGTATATTTTACCTTTTGCTGAGCGAACATTTTGATTTTATTTCGAACGACATCAATTCCACGGTCGTTAGAGGCATTGAGTTCGAGTACGGCATCCTTGAAGGCGGACCCGAGTAAAGCGCGCGCCAAACACAGTATAGTGGTGGTCTTGCCTACGCCGGGGGGGCCTGCGATTATGATGTTGGGTGCGTTGCCGGCACGCGCGAATACAGCCAGCCGCGACACTGTATCTTCGTTGCCAACTATATCGTTGAACGTCTGAGGCCGATATTTCTCGATCCAGGGGAGATGACAAGTAGTTTTGTTTGTTCCAGCCGAGGATTTTGTACTTTTTGGTGGAGCCTCCGGAACCTCTTCATCTATTTCCATTATAGTCACATCTTCATCGTACATCTTGGCCGTTAAAATGTTAAATTGAAAGATTAAAATATTTTATTGTCACTAGATAATCACAACACTTACACATGTAATTTATACATTCCGCCTAATGAAGTAATTTGAATTGTTACATAGAATAACACTACTACCAGAAAGAAGTTGAACAATTAAATCTGCCGGTGATCTGACTGGCCTGACAGCATAGCAATAAACTCTGTACATTGTATCCAGATTATACTCTGTGGCACAGCTCTATGGAGATAATATTAAGTCCATGCAACACGATGCTGCCATGGCTTACTATAATAAACCGGATTGAGAACTTGCATCGAAAAATCAAGCCGAGTGGGATCTCTAATACCGAGGCTGTGTGCCCCTTTGTAATATGGTGACACTATATAACCTTATCTTAGTGTCACCAGCAACTTGTAAAGTGTGGGCAATTCTTTTCTTGAATAATAACCATAAATGTGGTTCCATATGGCCACACGTTGAAAATCGTAACTTAAAGTAAATCTAACCTAACCTAACCTTCTTTACCATATTTTTCCGTAGAGATTCATGTCACAGTAGCTAATCCAATCCCCAAAGCGTCAACTACACGTTGCCGCACATGAGACCATGGCAATTATGGTCCTCCATTTTATGACTTACGCTCAAAATAATGGCGTAAGTGAATCACAAACTCACGCGTTTCACTGTTGAGTAAAGTTTTCCCGCTCTTTAAGACATGTTTAACAAAAGTTCAAAACAAAACGTTAAATTCAACAATAATAATGCGGGCAGGTAGTCTTGCTTCCTCTTAACTTCTGCCTTTTTTTCATATCAATTCAATATTTTATTGCATAATTGTGTTACAGTTGGTTATAATGTAAAACATATGACCCTCTGTCAGGGTATTGCAATAAAGCGGACCGATCTGTCTTATATCGACTGAGTCATTTGAAAATACTCGTTCAGTGTATAATAACATTTAGGTATGAGGTGATGTTATAATTTTTTCAAAAAATTTTAGACATTATTTAGAGCCCTTATGTCGTCTGGCAAGTTATTAAATATTTTTGTACAAACCTTGTATGGTCCGGAGCTATATAATTTTAATTTTGCAGCAGATACTTCCAGCTAATTTTTTTTTCGAATTTGATACCTGTGTTCCTTATCCTCGCAGGAGGTGAAAAACATTGAGTGTTTCTTTATATATTCACACGCCTCCAGTATCCAGCCTATCCAGCCTATGTAAATAGATGTTAAATAGACGTCCTTTAACCTCTTCTATCCTCTTGACTTTATTAAACACTACTGACCCCGAGTTTTCTCGAGGTTTGGCTTATATGGCCAGTCGATGGAACGCAAGAATTTGTAATTCTAATGAGAATTCGTTTAATTTTTTTACCTTTTTTTTCTAAACAGACTTAAACCAACTAAAGAGACCCCAATCACCAGCCAGAGAGACCCCAACCAAAAAGACCCCCGTTCGTAACAATAACTTAACAATTATCTTTAATAATGATTTTTTGTACAAGCGCCTACTGTTTTCAGTGTTCCTATTAATATTTATTTAAAAAATCATAAAATTTTCGGATAACGCTTGAATCTTTAGGGACGTATATAACACAAGTTATATATATTTCATTAAGAAAATATTATGTTCGTTATTGCAAAGTTATGTCGAGCAGTAAAAATTACATCTATCAAAAAGATCAAGCTAACTTGTACAGGGTATAAACAATAGTATTTTATATAAGTATTATAAATAACATTAAATTCTTTATCTACAACTCAATTATATATTAATATTTTTATAAAAGCGTTATGGCGGAAAATAATAATGTCGTATAAACTTATGCTTAGGCAAGTGTACGGCGTACCATCTCCGCCATGCGCCGTTTCATGGCTTGATGCGCTAGCTCTGCCCCCGCTGCGCTCTTAATATAGCTTAATCTTTGCTTTCTGTAGTTTACTTTTGCTCACTTTGTTACGTCTGTTCTGTGTAGTTCTGTCTATCCTATTATTTTTTTTATATCATTTATAGTAGTGTATGCAGAGTACTAAACTCTTCTGTCGTGAAGTTCGAATTTAATTTATTTCGTCAACCTAATATTACACACTATCTCAGGGGGAAACTAGACCTACCCTCTACACATTGTTAAATGTAACAAATATGTTAAAAAAGGAATTAAAATTTGTATGGCACCTCTGAAACCGCTAGACCACTTCCGACAAAATTGTGCATGTTTGTTGTTTATACGATGAGAAGGGTTATTGGTTAGTGTTCATCCTATCTTCTTATGAAGTGAAGCGAGGCAATTTCCAGATATATTCTAAAATCTTATTGTTATTCTATTAGAAAGGGACAACACAGTCTCGGTACTCCATTTCTTATTTGGTTCATTTTTAGATGCGAGTACTCAATCCTGTTTATTTGTTGAACGTTGCAATGACATATTACAATGTCAATGTCAACCTATGACAAAAAAGAAATAATTTTTTTGACAACTTGTTTGGTATACGTCGTAGATGGGAATAAAGATTGTAAACAATTTTAATTTTTCTTTAAATTCATTTTTTATTGTAAAACTCCAAACCAAGCCTTCCTGACGTCAACATTCTTTATAGAGTTTCATAACAGTTCTAGGTATTTGAAACATTTGCATTTTGAGGAATGACTTTCGAGTAACTGATGAATCATCTGTACAAATACAAGTAAACTGTTATTTGTTAGTTTCTTTCACAAGGTAAAATATACTTGCTGCTAAAATAATTAAATCCCAAATTTCTCCAGTTGTCTAGTTTGTTTTGTAAAAATGATGAGGATATGATTTATCGTTGAGGTGACCCTAAATTCTGTTGAACAAAATAAAGAGAAAATACTTTTATAAAGATTTTTTTTCCAGTTCAAAGATAAATTGTATTGGACTCAGTAACGCTATATGTTGTGAAAACAAATATCCCCAATGGTAAAATGGTTGTTATATCTGTTACTTAGTTATGCATTGTGTTATCAGTATTTGGTTTATGGTACCTATTGTAGCAATTGTTGTTAAGTTGTTACCCCTGGTAGTATTTTCAATACAGACATTTATTGGCAATCAAGAATAGTACTAAGATATAGAAAGTGAAAATTAACTTACTAGATTTCTGTCTTGTAACTACATTCAATTAATAATTTTATTCCCCTGGGATGTTGCAGATTGCCATCAAGGCATATTATCAATAATGGAGTGGTTGTTTGGACACCGAATGACGCCTGAGGAGATGCTACGCAAGAACCAGCGTGCCCTCAACAAGGCTATGCGTGATCTGGACCGTGAACGCCTCAAGATGGAGCAGCAGGAGAAGAAGGTCATCCAAGACATCAAGAAGCTTGCTAAGGATGGACAGATGGTACTTATCTAGCTCATACGCTAACCTAACACTTATAGTTATCTAAAACTACATATATGATTCACATTGCCTTAGTTGTGATAGACATTGAACAACCTACACAGTGTACCTAAGTAAAAAAATATTTTTTAGAGCTGATGAAGTAGGCCATATAGTGAAGCTGTTATTGGACGCATGATAACAATTACTTTTTGGTTCAGGATGCGGTGAAGGTCATGGCAAAGGACCTGGTGCGCACAAGGCGGTATGTGCGCAAGTTCATGATCATGAAAGCTAACATCCAGGCTGTCTCACTCAAGATCCAGACACTCAAGTCTCAGAGCAGCATGGCGCAAGCCATGCGTGGCGTCACGCGCGCAATGGCCACTATGAACCGACAGCTCAATGTGCCGCAGATACAGAAGATCCTTCAGGTACTATACTACTTTATGTTGTTTTTGCAGGTAGGGAATCCATGTTAAGGGGGGTGTTACTGTGGGTTTTCCAGAAAAAACTAATACTCATCACTTTATAACTCTCATAATAATGAAAAATTCAATCCTGAATAAATCAACAATATGTACGAGGGTCAAACTGAAAGTTCTTAGAAAATCAAAAACTAAGTAAACTAACAAGTTATTGATTTTATTATA
>DWJZ01000537.1:0-31144 GCA_018249125.1 Asbolis capucinus
AAGTTTGACCTGGGTGGGAATCGAACCCACGACCTCCGGTGTAGTAGTCAGGTTCACTAACCACTAGACCAACCGACCTTTATACATATTGCACAGAAATAGTTCAGAAATAGAAGATAACTTATGGTACAAAGTTGGCCAGAAGCAAAAATCTGCTGACATACGAAAGTTACGCTTTAAGTTATGAACAGGAGATTTCATGCTATCTAATAAAAAAAGATAATTCTTTGAATTATACATTTTAAATCTGTTATTTTTTTGTACACGGAATAAATTAATCAATAATCTTCGTCTTCTCTCTTCTCAACAATCCCACCTGATGGTAAGATGAAGAAGATGGTTTGAAATGAGACTCATCTTGACAATTTGGAGAGACTCATAAATCTTGCTGTTCGTTTTGTTTTTTGCTTACGAAAGTATGATAATATCTCTTCCTATCGTTCTGAGCTTAAATGACTTCCAATCTGCGAACGACAGCAGTTTAGGCAGTGTTATAGGAAAAAGATATTTTCGACTTTCTTGAGCTAGAATACTTGATGTCAACATTTTAATGTATAAATTCGTTTGATGGTCATCCACTCCACTCAATAGAATCATACCTGCCATCCCCTCTCCACCCACTCCTTCGGTCTGGATTTAATCAACTCCTTCTTACTCAGACTATAATGGAATGCACTTCCTGAAGCAATAAGAAGGCCCACAGGTCAAGGTCAGATAGTCTCCCACAAAACTATGTGGTCACCTATTATAGCGTCGCTCATACACTGAAACAATATACAATGTATATATAATATTTAAATAGTTTTTACAAGCTTTTATTTAACTTGTAGTGTATGTTTGTACTGTATTAGTATGTTACTCTATTTGTTTGTCACGGGTTAAATCTTGCAAGCTTAATTAGACCCACTTCCTCTTATACTACGTAGCTGGAATTTTGTATACTGCTTCAGTTCCGATGACATTGCATTTCAGAATTGGCTCCAGAGAAGGGAGCTTCTCTACGGTTAACAATACAATTATGAAATTTCGTGCATTTCTTTGTGTTAGGGATCCATAATTAAAGCTTGTGTATATAAATATATATCCTGGCGTTTACTAAAACATGTTTAACAATGTTATAATAACCATATGTGTATGTAGTTGCCTAATTCATTCTTCACGTGTAATTACATCACTCAGTACAACGCAACTTATTGTTCCAAATTACGAAGCGTTAGATAAATAACACATTGTAATTGAGGAAGTGTTTACAGGATGGAATAGTCTTCAGATAATTCCGTTGCTGACTTCAATTAAATTGCAACGATTCGTTAACAGAACTAATGTTAAACGTCTCATAAAGAAATTATATCTAGGACCTTATATCAAGGAATTATATTAACGTTTCTTCATCATTGCAAAATTCTCTCATTGCTGGGCTCGAGTTTTATCTCCCAGACTGATAATATATATCCCATACAGATTATCTTAGGTACATAGTTCAGGTACATTTACACACTTTACATACATTCGAGAACTTTATGGGGAACTCTGTGCAATGCAAGTTTCCTCAGGATCTTATCCTTCACCGAAGCAAGTGATAGTTATTTTGTAAAAAGGATATGCACGCAGTTTAACCCTCGTGATATGTTGATAAAAAGTAGCCTAGGTGTTATCGCAAAGTATAATCTATCTCTGTGCCAATTTAATTCAGATCGTTTCAATAGTTTTTCCGTGAAGAGGAACAAACATCAGTCCATCTTCCCATTTTTTTGTAGTTATTATATTAAACGGCCAAAAAATATGTAAATGGCCTATTTTACACAGCACAGTATTTTAGTGAGTGATATATCGTATATCATATTTACGTATATATGTCGTATAGCGATGTAAGGCCATAATAATATTGCAATTAGAGTTGGCGTCAATAACCCCAGGTATAAAGAATAAACAATTACAGATCATTGAACTTTTTTAGTTCTTTACAGTTAAGCAAACTAAGTGCCTCGAAGTTTTAAATATTTTAACGAAATCCAATAGGTAGGTACATTAAAAGATTCTAATTTACATAGTGACAGAATGAGAATCCTTTAGATATGTATACAAAATTGGAATCTACTCGTATCTTACAAAACTAGATTGAGATCTTGAGAGTTCGTCTACATTATTGTTCTGCCTATCTAGGGCTGTCACTACATAACATGTTGGCTTTATCATCCACTGAAACTGCTTATCGAGTTTTGAGCATTGTTCGAGCAGGAAATAGTAGCCATGTTATTAAAATCGTAGATATCGAATTTTCGAGATCTGGTAAAAAGGTTACACGTTCTGGTTTATCGTTACAGATATGGCAGCAAAGGGAAAAACATTTAAAATTCTGGGTCAAATTAAATTCCACATTATCTGGGGCCTATAATTTCTTTTACAAATGGTGCAGAATTATATTCAACAGCTTTACTGGCGTTGGATACTGATTAAAAGTCCGTTCATTTTAAAAGGAGAATAATTCTTTTTAAACTAATAACGCGCTAACAATGAAATTTATTTCTTTACAAAATTATTTTTAATTGCAGTAAAATTCTCTGTTCCAGGTCTATTTGAATGGACTCTAAAAAAATTTCCGAACCGGTACACGACTGACGTAGGCAGCCCTACGTCTGTCCAGTATTACAGAGGTATTAATACAATAACGCGGCAGTCTCGAGCTAGTAACAAATTGGCTAGTCACTATTGTAACTAAATTGTAACCTAAATATAAATCATATCTTTAAAAACTTTGTTCTATAGTTTAAGAACAAGATATTTTGTAGGTTTGCCTAAAGAAAAACAAGCAGAATCTTATTATTAAGAAATTAATAAAAGAGCATTTCCACACTAGTACTTTAAATAGGGCTGTTTTTGCTCGGCTGATTTGGGTTGGGTATTTTGGACGGATTATTTATTTAGAGATCCATTTGCGACATACTATTTAAGCTTTCGACCACAGTTTTAGACTGATCACTTTTCTTAGGATCAGGAGTTTTTGCGCGAAGAAGTAAAAAATATTCATCCATTTATCTTTCACAAATATTATATTTATAGGACTAGCGGCAAATCTTTGCACTGGTAGAAATTTATTTTTTAACAGCGTAGGGAGCCGACGGTGTGTTTGAGATGCTCTATACCTATTTCATAAATGACCCCCCTGTCCCGCAATATAATCTACGTTACTCAGCGATAATTTAGCATTGTAACAATGGAAGAATTTTAGAGTTCGATCATGTAACTGTTGAAATTACTTGTTACGAACATACAAAACATAAATCTTTTTAATATTTGAATAGATCGAACGTTTATAATCGAGCGAACATTTAGAATCGAGCGAACATTTAGAATCGAACGAACACTTAGAATCGAGCGAACTTTTAGAATCGATCGAACATTTAGAATCGATCGAATATTCAGAAGGGTCTCTTCTTTCAAAATTCACTTAATTTCCTTTTTTTTTACCTGAAATAAGTTAGCGCTAGTACTACGATCCCACTTGATGGTAAGTGGCGATGAAGTCTTCGACGGTAAAGCGCACTAACTTAGTAGAACCATACATGGAATGATAAAGAAAATTTTTATAAAATCGCCTGGAAATCTATACGTTGGTTGTCTAAACGTGTTAGTCCAGCGTTTCCCAAATAGAAGGTCAATAACCCGCAACGAGACGTGAAATTGAATGTCTATTTTTTTTTTAATAAAATATTTGGAGGAAAACTGGATAACGGTTGTTTTATTTTATGTACCTCGTTAGTTTATTCATTCAATTTTATTATTTTAGTTAGTATATTATTTTAAGCGTACATAGTCCAGCGGCTTGTTTCGCTTGTAGACGAAAACACGAAACTTGACAGTTTTATGTCAAAAACAATTGTAAATTTCGTATTTAAATTGAGTAGAAACTATAAAACTAAATAAAAACTTGAGGAACAACCAAATGTAAATACATAAATATTAAAATTTCATAAAATATTATATCATTTAAAGAATATATGTATATTTAAAGAATATATTAAAGAATATAATACAATTGAAGCTAATTTTCATACATTTATGACAAAATGGCGTTAAAAAGCGGATCAAAAACTAAAATGTGTACAAGTAGCCTATCTGTGGTTATATTATCAGTTCAGTCTTAATTTTCGTAACAATTATAACCAACCATCGTGTTTGTTAGTGAAACAACCAACCAATTTACATTTAAACGGGAAAATTCCACTTGATTTGTATCTGCGAAGATATTGTATACGTGGAGCGGTGTTGTTAAAATATTACAAATTCGCACCTGTAAGCTACTGGAATCGTAATTACGTTATTTTTAAACAGCAAACCGTTCTCCTACATTTTATGTTAGAAGAATTACCAAGATGTACCAAAGGTGTACTGTAAAACGCTGGCTATATGCGCTCGATAAAACCAAGTCTATGACAAAAATCACAGAAACCTAGCAGCTCCTCGTCAACATTTTTTTTTCAACACCTGCAACGATATAATAGTTTTATTTAATATAACAAGGACGTATTTTCTAACAAAATGGTATTTACAGTTTTTCTGTACTTTAAACCTATAATCAAAAGAAATATGCTGATAGTCTACTGATAAAGTTACATATAAGATTACGTTTTTCAGAGAACGCAATTAAATTTTTGAACATGTAGAATCTTAAGTTCAAATTTATGGGGTCGCACCCTCGACCTCCTCCATTCGTCCTCGTCCATCTTAGAAAAAGGTATGCGCTGCAACTTGTAAATTACAGAAAATTTTATAAGACATTATTAGTAACAAATCAAATTATTTTTAACTTTATTCCCATTTTTTTAATCGTTTAATGGAAAAAAAACGTTCTATGGCTTAAAACAATAAATAATATTTCAATGGCCTGTGAGTCATATTCATTTGTCGCGTATATATTATATGTATGTGTAAGGGAAACGTAATGAACAATATTGTTACAAGCCTTATAACATTTTTGATCCTCATTTAACAAAAGGTTGCCGACCCGTGCCTTATAGTTTCGCCTCGTTGGGCAGAACACTGAAAACAAGAGAGTAACGAACGAGCGAACTTTATAACTGGCTTGAGAAATCTGTTTTAAACGAATGGAAAATTCTGGTACTACACAGAGTTAATTAAAAATGACAAGTAAAAGCTCTTTGTTCGAAAGATTCTATCTGTGATTAAAATTAAGCCTAAATTCAATGTAAAAACAAGGTTTCTTAAAAATATTCAAATGTACCGGCTTTAATACATATATAATACAAAGAAACAGATAAGACATCATAAGTTTATTGTTAACCGTTGCGGAGTTCCCTTGTCTGGAGCCAATCCTGAACGTAGTGAGGTCATGCTTGTTATAAAAATGCATTGTCATCAGGATGAAAACTTTATGCAATATTTCCGTTCCGTAGTGTAAGAGGAATTGGGTCTGATTAAGCTTGCGAAATTTACCCGTAATAAACAAATACATATATTTATTTATTTATATTTATGTCACCTCTTATTAGAAGAAACAAAGGGTAAAACTTAATACCCAATGGCATTGTTCACCATTCAACCCTGGGGAGCTGTAGAAAAATATGATGGGAGGTGTTTTACCATTGTTGAATATCTAATCAATATATATCTAACAAGCATATTAATATATATATATATATATATATATGTACATGTATGTATATAAATCATAAATAAGTATCTAAATATACACATAAACAATCATACAGGTGTGTTCAACACATGGTCGTATGTGTAACGATTTTATTTTGCAATTCTTTTGTACATAAAATAGTAACGGTCTCTTTTTATCCGTGGATGCTTTAGCTGTGCCATATTATGCAGTCCTACGTCTGAGTAATTTTCGTAAAAAGAGGTATATACTTAACGTTTTAATCTGTAGATGAGAATTTATAAATAATAAAAAAGTTTTATTGATAAACTAGAAGTACTCTAACTTTAGTAATATGTGTTTACACTGACATTTTCTTCTAATTTTATTCTATTCTAAACCGATCCATTTATTTTGCCTCTTAATAAATTCAACGTTTCCACGAGTACAATAATGGTTGGTGGAAACGTGAATAAACAACTCGAATGTTAAAATGTCTTATGTGGAATAGGTTCAGAATAGCTTAGCCACTATCAACTGGTACAAACGATTTAACATGCCCTTTGAAGTACAGGAACGCTCAAGAATTTCGTGCCACTAACGGTCAACATGAGCTTTCGACCGCGCCTGCTCTTACACAGCTTTGTCGATTAAAAGTCCGGCCTATAATCACTTCGAGTTAATCCATACTAGTCCATATTAATATGACAAATGTGAAAAAGTGTGTGTTCACGTCTTAAAGAAGCGACGGAGGGATTTATTTTTTATATGAAGACAATAAGTGATGTTCTCGAAAGTAACATACATATGTAGGTTACTTTATTCGAATATTTGTGCCACGCGGGCGGCGCCGCGTGGGCACTCTGATTATTTATAAATGGCTTCAGCAATTCAATTTCATGTTATTATGCTTAACAGTATTTGTAACAGAAATCTAAGTATTGAATTCAATGTTAACGACACAAGTTCATCGTCCTCTAAAATGAACATTTATTAAAGTCTTAAACACAAAGAAATTCAGGTTTAATGTTTCCGTACGTTTCTCTGCACAGTTTATATTAGACTTGCGCAGTATTGGAGTGGAATAGAATTAAAAAATCTCAATATCATGCTGGCAGACCGTGTCGTACGAAGCGATAGAAGCCATCTGCTTGGTGATTTACATATCTTATTGTGAATCCTCTCCCTGGCCCCAGCCAGCCGTTGTAACGATTCTTCGCGTTCCAGATGCAGCTTAAGAACAAGTTTTCTTTTTTCTTTTTCGTGTCGTCCTTTTCATTCTCCCTCTGTCAATTTCTCTTGTTGATGATGATGTACTTTCATTCTTTGTTTGTATTTCCCGACCGTGCGGGTCTATCAATTTAGGCAGGCAACGAGTTAGTGACATCTTAACGTGGTGCTATGCTACATCATTAGGAACGTCTGCTCCTTTACCTTTACATAAAAAATGCCGTGGATTTTTTATGAAACAATTATAAATTTAAAAATTAATTGTAAAATTCGTAATTAATTCATTGTAAGTCGATTGTTAATTGATAAATTAAATTTTATTAATTGATCGCATAAAATTGATTTTCAACATGTTCTGCTGTACCCCGTAATCATATGTATATTGTCGTCGGCTTTGTAATATACCGCAGATGGTCCGATCTACGGCGAAACCATAAATATTTCTTTTTCTTTCTCTTCTCCGTGCATCTCTTACTTCCTTTCTTTAGCAACGCGTTGGTAACACCCCAGTCTGGTACTATTGATGTCCATGGGCGGTGGTTGTCACTATCAGGTGACCCCGGCTCGTTTGCCTACTTATAAGATAAAAAAGGGATTTATAGTTGACTACAGAACCCTACAAATGCTTGTATCATATTTCAATAGCTCTGACAATATCCTTATACGCTTTTATTTTTCATTTCATGTCGTCACCGTGTTATTGTAGGTACTTGGAAGAAAGATCCACGTGTATAGGCGAATAATTTCTCAGAACTTAATTTATCAAAGAACAAATATGATAAAAAAATATGAAAAGAAAATGAGTTAAATAAAATAGCTAGAACATTTTCAATTACGTAGTCATTCGTATGAACGCAAAAAAGTATCGATATTTTTGGTATCGATTACATTTATTTCCGATAATTTTGTCCTCAATACTTTCCTTCAAATAAAACAGTTATCAGGAAAATCCCATTTATTTTCCAGGTAACATACATATTCCTATGTAACTTCTATGACATATACAGCTTATGAATTAAAATTGACCGATTTGTTTCAGAAAAAATGGCGTACGAGGAAAATAACACATCGAATATAACTCAAGCGCTGTCCAATTTGTTTGAAGAGATGTTATTGGCTACAGAAGAATCGAACGAGAACGGCACTAATATTGACGTATCGCAGTTTCTATCGGCCTTGAAAGAGCGCTCTTCAAAGAACTATGATGGTCTTGACTTTGGGACGCTGGTGAAGCTGGTCGATGGATGGAGACTGAAGCTTAACTTGACCAAGCCAGTTGAACCTGCTTGCAACTACTGCGAAGGCAACTTTCGAGACCTCATCCTGGCTTACAACAGCATACATGGATACGTCAGTCTTATTGTGAGTAATCTACAATCTTATTGTTGGTAATGTTAGTCTTATACATGGATAAGGCAGTCTTATTGTGAGTAATCTACAATCTTATTGTTGGTAATGTTAGTCCTATACATGGATAAGGCAGTCTTATTGTCAGTAAAATTATGCTTAGGATGGGTACAGTCAATCTTATCGATACAAATAAATAAAATTGGAGTGTCTGTTTGAAATACTTAAAATTAACGCTTTTTACTAAACCCACATGTACGTATACAAGATACATATAACAAAATAATATTTTTTTCTATTGTTATCAATCTGTTTGTTTGTTCCGGCTACTCTCTGGAACAACAGGACCGAATTTGACGTGACTTTCACTAGCAGACAGCTGATATAATAGGGAGTAAATTAGGCTACCTTTATTTTAGAATTATAAAATAATGTTGCAATGTCCAAGACCTGTCCAGTTGCCACTGCGCTGTTACGTTGGGCGCCTTCCACTGCTAGTAGCGGGCACTGCTACTTTTAAGAGATTATCTATTTATCAAAGAAAGAATTATTACAGTAAATATTAAGCGTTAATAAAATGCTTGAAATATTAAAATGTCACTACCCTATAATTTTATAAGATTAACTTCAGTTTTGTCGTAAATTAGTTTATCTGTGCATTTGCTCCCAGTCATTTCAAAATGCATCTGCATACATTTTTCACTGATGTCTTAGTTATAATAAGCCCTTGAAATATATTGTAGTCCTTAAAATTACGATATATTCACACAGAAACGAGGAATAACAGTATAAATAATTTGGATGAGAGCGAATAAAACACAAGGTCAACAATTCCATCAAACAACATCAATTAAGATCTTTTTTGTTTAATATCAGCCTAATGACAGTTTTCTGGAAATGTTTGCAGTAGCCATGTTTGATTTTATTACGTCACGCTGCTCCGAGTGGGTACTTCGAGATTATTTCATTTATTTTATAAGTTCTACCCACTAATAGCAAAAATTAGAAAAGGTATTTGTCTTGATAATAAACAAATTTTGCAAGTACATTAGATAATTTGTTTTGTTATTATAATTGCACTGTATTTTCCATATTATCTGCCTTACAAATGCTTATCCTAAATGTCAAGTCTTGTCCCGGTACGGTAGTACGGTAGTAATAGCTCATCCAGTCCTAAGATATCTCTTTTCCAAAGATAGTCCAATCCCTCGTATATTCTATATTTTTTTATGATATTAATTACAGTAGGATTGTGTAGTAGGTGACAAATTACTTTAAACTCCCACAAACATAAATTACAGTGTGTGTAGAAGATGAAATATTACTTTTTTTTACTTTTTATAATTTGGTGCTTGACCACTATCTCACTTGATGGTAAGTGGCGATGTGGTCTTAGATAGTAAAGCGCACTAATTTTGTAATAGCCTATGCATTCTTGACTTGAAGACACTTAAATTGTAATCCAACGTAAACACTGACGCTGGCAACTTATTCCAGTCCTTCGCGGTACGTATGATGAAAGAGGACGCAAAGCGCGACGTTCGAACTGGTGGAATGTATACGACGAAGGGATGAATACCGGCCGTGCGTCGACTCGTTCGATGACAGAACGGAGATGGAGGAATAAAATCGAGTAATTCCTGAGCACACTCAAAAAATGTATTCTATAGAACACCGAGAGGCTGGCAACTCTCCGCCTGTGCTCGAGACTGTGGAGTTCGGTCTCAACAAATTTAGGGCCACCAATCAGCCTCTTTGCACGTCTCTCCATTGAATCCAATGCTAATAGGTGGCATTTGGCAGCACCTGCCCATATTTGGTTAAAAGTTGTTGCGGCGTGAAGTACTGCCGCACCTTTGTAAGAATGCCTAGCTTTCTAGCTGCTGCTTTAGCCTTGGATTCAATAAACCGCCCAAAGTTAATGTTCATACATACTACATCCTTGTAATATTTATGTATGCTTAAGACAACCATATTAAGAAAAAGCGCTAAACAATTCCTTATCAATGCAACCCATAAGTGTCCCACTATTGGGATCGTGTCTCACTCATAATTTGACTTACAGGCACTAGGATATTACGTCGACTTACATAGACAACACAAATAATACACATGAATCTATAACAAATATTTATGTCGTATAAATATCTGTTCCGGCCCGAATCCGATCGAATCCGAAACCCCGTGACTCCCAAGAAAGTACAACCAAGAAGCTTTAAGGTCGTTGGTAACATTTTGATGTTAATAGTCATTGAGCAGTATCAACATCCGCCATTTTGTAAAACCGGCAGAAAATTGGCGCGAGTGTGGGTTGGTTAAAATATTATTAGCTTTTCATATATAATAATGTTTCAAAGGAAATTCATATTGTCAAAATCACGATACTTTCTGAGTATGTATATATAAAATGTTCGTGAAAAAATCCAGCTAAAACAGAAGCAGACGAAACTGAAAGAGAAAAAATAGATTTATTCGAACCTGGCTTTCATACGATTGTAGCGACAAAGAGAACTAAAAATAAAATGAATCAAAACATCCCTAAATTTGTTCATACCTGGATTAATTCATACCTTTTATTTTATTTAGAAGTTAAAATGTAACTAAAATGTACTTATTAAATAAAAATAAATGGTAAAAAAATTCGTAAGAATTAAGCCTATATTGTCTTCTATACAAGGGCATAACGCTTATGAGTTACACTAAAGACCATTAACTGATTTCTGTCTTCGATATTAATAACTATATATAATCACGCTATGCTTTGAACCTCAAAAATGCATTCATCAGCACTCCAAAAAGTGACATTTTCTCAGACACAAAAGAGTATTTAAATACTTGACTAAGGGTAATGACGGAGACATGTTCAAAGACTTTTATGATCCCTAATACCACTTATCAGGGTTCACTTGAGTAGGGTTTTCTGAATAATTCATTGAATAATGAGATGAACTAAAATGTATTCTATTAATATACAGGTTTCAAGATGTTCTAGGTTTCTATTGTTTAAAAAAATAATAGAGAAGAAGTATTTTATATATTACTGTAGTGAACTTCTTTAGTATTGGAAAAATTAAGCCCAATTTTTACGACTTTGTATATATCAGTGATAAAGCTATATTAAAGATATATACAAAAAATATTTGATTATTAATGCGTCTAAGGTATTCGTTAATCCGTTCAAGTAATTAATTTTATTATTTACAACTTGTATTTTTAGAGAACAAACAATTACGATCTCAATTGTATATTAATTTAATATTAATCTGTAAAATATATTTCAAATGAATAAAAAGCAAGTAATTTTAAGATTACTGATCTGCATTATTGGTTTAATATGATCTCATCTCTCTACTTGACTGAACGAAACGTCACCGTGCTTTTTGAACTACCCTCGGTTATTTTACAATATCTAAACATCTTATAATACACCTGGCATGTTTTATTGTTATGCGAGCACTTTTTGTTCCACATTAAGTACGAGCTATCATATGTTACGTGTGAGAACTAAGAATTCAAATATATAAATATTATTATTTAAATATATATATCACTTAATGAAAGATAGGTTAGTGTACTTTCTTTCTTTCGTTATTCTTTAGTGAATAAAAATATTCTTTTTTTGAATATATTTACTCATAACAACCATTAGTATTCTCTGGGGATTTACTAATATTCAGAAACCGCGAACAAATATTCTTTTGCCACAGTTACGAATCAAAACCGGGACCCCTAAGTTCTCTAAAACATTACCAACTAAGCTACAGTGCCGTCAAAGGAAACTAAAAGTTAGTAACAAGGAAGAAAGTCAATATTAGTATTCTGAGATATGTATGCAAATTCACTTAATCTGAAAATTGAATGAACACAAGGAAGCGGTTTTCTTTACTTAGGAAAACTATCGAAAATGCGAGTAATAAATATATAGAATAATAATAAATACATATGTCTGGACAACTCACACACGGCCATCTACACCCAAACTACTTAGTTTAGTTAGCTTGTGCTTTGGTGATCAGATAACTGATAAACATACATATATACTTTTAAATACATACTTAAATAGATATTCCTATTATCTAAATAGGTAAACTGAATTATTTGGGTAAACCGATATTTTTTTGTTAAACAGATTAAGAAGAAATTTGGTACAGAGATAGATTATAATCTTGAATAGCACATAGGCTACTTTTTATCAATACATGACGCGGGTGAAGCCGTGGGACGAATCTAATAGCCCAATATATGAGATAGAATCTCTCCTGATAACTGAGGACAGTTTTACTCTTTCACTCACGTGAAGGTCACCTTCCTCCGACCGACTCCGAGGTCACCCTCGGAGCAGGAAAGTGGCGAAGAGTTTTTGCTACTAACGGCAATGATCCTCCTACCGCCCGTGTATTGATGGAAGGGATTTTTAGTAAAGAATCTCTCTCTCAGCATCAGTCTCATCTGGCACGCATGATCTGTCTCCACCTGGCTATCCAGCACATCTCTGACGTATTCATAAGAAATAAAACGAAAAATAATGAGAATTTTGGAATATAATTCGATTTATTGAATTTGGGTATGCTTATCTGTGCCACTGTGGACGCTTCTCAGAAATGCCTGAACAGGTTTCGATGCGGTCACTGATGTGCTTGCGTGCTAAGTTTATATTTTAAATTTATTATTCTATTGAAATTATTTCACAATTAAAAATAAATCTACTAAATGTGACTGTTTTTATTTGTTCACCTTTGACGTCGAAACGGAGCGACCAATTGAAGTGTTTTATATATAGCAAAACAAGAACTAGATTTTATATGTAGTGGCAGGCCTGCAAATTCAAATAGGCTACTTTTTATTAACATTGGTGGCACCATAAAAAGTTTGCCGTCTACGGCCTCAAGCTATACAAAATAAAATTGAGTTTCACTGTCGTATACATACATATATCTACTACAGTATATATATACTACAGATATATGAGGAAATCAAATACAAGTATATGAGGAAATCTGAACATATCAAAATCAATGTTTGTTTATTTGTCCCTTATATTAATATATATATCTGAAATGGTAGAAAATAGACCACTGATGTCTCTAACAACTTCGTTCAGAATTCTCTGGAAAAGGTTTTGGTATCAAAATTACATCAATCGGACACATGGTTTATGTTGATGCGTTGCAATGCGGGTCGGGTACAGCTAGGCAGTTTATAATTAGTAACAGCCATTAGTAGAACACAAACAACTTATTCCCTCAAACACTCAACAATTATCGATTTCCTATTCATTACACGAACACGTGTTATTATCTCTAATAAGTAGTCGCGATAAGTTACGACGCACGGTGGGCCGTAATCAGCTTTCATGGACATACATAGAAAGGAAGAAATTGTGTTTTTTTGCCTCTAGTAATTTTTACTAGAAATGGATTGTCTTGTTCATAACCATTTAGCAAAGGGGAGATCTCCTTTCAGGCGAGCTGTGATGCCTGGGGAGCGGTCATATGCTAACGATACAGAAAACTCCGATAGTGTGATTCAGGTTTCTCGTGACGTCATCGTATGACGTGTGCGATGTCGCGACAACTATTACATAAAATGACGTATAAGGCTATTGTGTGTATAAAAGAAAGAGATATGTAGCTTTTTAATAGATTTTAGTATGAAGCTGACATGAAAAGTGCGGGTATCTCTGGAATCGTAAGGTCGGTGCTATCCTTGCAACCATATTTAGTACTATTTATTATTTATTTGTAATTGACATAGTTCGTATTATGGAAATAATTGTTTTTAAATCTTCAGTTTATAAAAAATAAGATTGATGTTTGTTTTTGATTGGAAACTTCATTATGGCTATGTCTAATCTACATTTTAATTGCCAACGGGTACTTACTCTGTTTATTATTATATCGATATTTCGAACTGCATAAGCAGTGATAGCCTAGCGGTTAAGAATTTGGCTTCCTACTCGGGAGTCCGGGTTCGAATCCGAGGGTGCGCACTTCTGACTTTTCGGAGTTGTGTGCGATTTAAGCATTTAAGCACTCGCTATAACGGTGCAGGAAAAATATCGTGAGGAAACCTGCATGCCGGGGAGTTTGCAAAACACAAAGGTGTGTGAAGTCTGCCAATTCGCACTTGGCCAGCGTGGTGTACTATGGCCTTAACCTTCTCATTCAGAGAAGAGACCCGTGCTCAATAGTATCGTGCTCATCGTATTGGGTTGAGATGATTTCGAACCAGTTGCATGGGTCATGGTCACGGCAAGACCATCTTGCAAATCAAGTTCTTCAATCGATAGTCTTGTATTTGAGGTCGGTTTTTTTATTATAAAAATGATTTATTATGTATTTCTCGTCTAGGTATGCTTTTTCGGGAGCCTGGCGAACACATTGAACGTAGCTGTTCTGACTCGTCGGGACCTCGCCACAGCACCCATCAACCGCCTGCTCAAGTGGCTGGCCGTGGCTGATGTCTTCGTCATGCTGGAGTACGTCCCCTTTGCCATCTACAGATACCTGGTACTTATTGCACACCTTCTTTATTCCTTTAGTATACTATTGTCTAGAAAACATGCCTTTTTACAAGCTTTTATGTAACTTGCAGTGTGTCTTTGTATATTGATTTATTTGGGTCAAATCTTACAAACTAAATTAGAGCCACTCTCTCTCAGACGAAGCTGAAATTTGAAGTTTAGAATTGGTGCTAAACAAAGGAACTCCTCAACGGTGTACAATACCGTAACGTAATGCTGTCTCTTCATATTCGAGCTCTATAATTAAAGCTTATGTTTTTAAATATTTTAATAAAGCTTATTTACTCACTTATAACGTCTACGTGTGACTTTACAATAATATTTAAAAAACATACCCTTATCAATTTCTTACGTATAAAATTTGGCATGTGTGGAGATTAGTGACATTACTGTATTAAGTATACAGTAACTTAACTGAGGAATCTGGCTTCAACGTACTTAAACAATAATTTTTATCATTTAAAAAAAAAACACCTTCAAATGCCTCTGACAAGTAATACAATGAAACTGTCATTGTCAATATAGTCGCAGCCAGTTTTATACGCATTATTAAAGACAACTCAAACACTAACCGTCAGATGTCGCTTCAAAACAAATGGGACTACATCGCAAGCACCAGTTTTCGATCAAAAAAAATTTCAAAATCGGACTACTCAGTAAAAAGTTCAGAGGTAACATACGAGTATATAAAACATACACGAACTAAGTACTTCCTCCTTTTTTGAAGTCGGTAAAAATGTGTGTCTGTGTGTTTAATGGTTTCAGTCCATTAAATAAAATGTCTCCCGGAAAATTTCGTCAAAACTTAAACTATTACTATCTAACGATAAGAACTGGTATCGATAGATTTACATGTTATCGAAGTACAGAAACGCTCAGAAAATCGTTGCTAGGCGACCAATCTAGAAGGAACATGGGAACTACGCTCTCTAGTGAAACGTAGTTTCATATGCGGCTTATTCATGGGAACTAGACCATACCGACCATATACAAAGTCTCCAAACTACATCTTGTAGAATACATAAACATAGGTTATTTTGCGGTGTTACTCAAAGCTTTGATGGTCTCAATCAAATCAAATCTGGGTCACAAATTGTTAGATGTTTTTCAATGAATTAAATATATGTTATGTTTTCGGATCCATATATTTGGCATCTTCTGTGTGTTTGTGGGCACACAGAACTTATACTCACACACTTCCTAGTATTCAGTGAATTTACTTTGACCTCTTTCGTTTACTTTTTTCGACAACCCTCTAATCGAAATACATAGGTTACCCTAATCATTTTGCATAACTTACAAAATCAACATGTTATAATCTAAATTTTATGTTTATTGCTTTTGAAAATACTCTCCTTTGCATTTTAGACATTTTTTCATGCGATCGAACCATTTTTTAAAACAGGAGGGCCACAGATCTGAAGGCATGTTATCTACGTGATGATTGAACGCTATCACTGCCTCTTCGGAGTTGGTAAAAGTGAAACCTCTCACCAAATATTTGATTTTGGGGAAAATTACAGAAATCACAGGGTGCTCGGTCGGGACTATGTGCAGGATGGGTAACGAGTTGTAGTTTTTCGGAAACTGTAAATGACTTTGTTTTGTTGGCCGTGTGTGAAAAAGCGTTGTCATGATGTAGGAAAATGCGGCTTTTTGGTCGTCTTTCGCGAACTTTTTGTAACACCCTGGGTAAACAAATGATAGAATACCACCCAGCGTTAACACTCTTCTGATTTTCAAGTGGAATTGTGCAGATGGGACCTGTGGCTGAGAAGAAAAACGCCATCATTTTTTTACCAACGTTTCTCGCCTGTCCCACTTTTATTGGCCTGTTCTTATTTTCAAACACCCATTCACAAGATTGCTGTTTTTTATCGGGTTCAAAACAATAAATGCACGTTTCGTCCCCTGTGACAATGTCATAAACAGTATTAGAATGTCCGTGGTCGTACTTCAGTAGCATCTGTGAGCACCATTCCTCGTGAGCCTGCTTCTGCTTCGCTGTCACGAGGGTTGCAACGACACCAAAGTTTCCGACCTTTTAATTCATCACTCCAAAATCTTTTCCACTTAATTCCATTTTCGTTGCGTACGTTGACCTTTGATGTGTGACAAAAAAACAATTGACAAACGATTTCCCGTAATTTTTTTATTTTTATTACCAAGAAGGCTGCAACGTTTTAAAAAATATAACATTCGAAATTCAAATAGATTTCGATTTGCTAGAAGTGCAAATCTTTCATTGTGCCACATGGAAACCACTTAGCTCGAAGCTATAATAAAAAGAAGCTAGTACAGATTAAGAAGTACAAAAAAACAACGACAATTTTATTATTATTTTCAAGAAAAACAAAGATTCTGGGACTCATCCGTCTCCCCAATCATAGGCAAGTGGCCGGCAGCTGAGTTCATTATGTGGCAGCACGCTCCCTTTGTGAACAAGTACCTGATTAGTGGTTTGAGCGATGAAGTGGTATAAAATGAATATATTTTTAAATCGTACCTTCCAAGGGCTTGGTTTCTTAATTTTTATAAACCAAACTTCACAAAATCCTTTCTTTCTCCATTCGACTGTATTATACAGGTTGTCCCAGAAAATAGTGTCAAGCGGAAATCCGGTGATAGAGCACCCCTTGGGGTATCCGAATCACCCCCATGTATCCCCCCATCATTCTGCGACTTTGCCTAGTTTTCAAGTTATGAATTTTTTTCTGTATTTTTGAGAATTAAGACCTGAACAATTAAAAAAATCTAAAAAACAAAGGAGAAATCGGAAAGGGGTAATTCGGATACTCCAAAGGTTGCTCTATCACCGGATTTCCGCTTGACACTATTTTTTGGGACATCCTGTATATGTGTGCAACCTCTTAACTTCTGGGTGTACCTATTTTGAATAGTCCTTTTTGTCGCCTTTTGCTATGTCAACGTAAAAACTTTCTTATCCGCAAAACACGATCATATCTTCTTAATATCTTTTTAATTAAAATTTTATGTTTTGTATAACACTTACGGATTCGAATACTGGTTTTCAAAAAGACATGAAATTTCAAAAGATATCTATATGCAGTATTTATTTATGAATAATGTAGTAAACTTTAAAAAAATATGTTTAAAACTAAATATATTAACACTAAATATATTAAAACTAAATATATTTTAGTATGCTGATACATAATAAAATCTCCAGTTTTTTGGCCTCATTTGGTTTTTTAAACTGTTTACCAAAAGCTTTGGATAGACTACCATTTGTGACGATAACACTTATCGTCTACTTACTGAAGATAATGCATGTGCTAATAATGAATTGAAAATCGATATCTAACAGAGTACATTGTGTACAAGCTTTGTGTATTACTCAAACATGTAATACACGTATATTACATGTTATTCTGTCTTCAACCCATTGATGGCCTACTTTGGTTGACTACAGGTCTCTCCTCATACTGGAGGGGGCCTAGAGAAGACTCCACCACGCTGTCCCAATGCAGCTTGGTTCACTAATCCACGGAGTTAGTGGCCAACCCAAGTGTCGGAAATTATTATGCCGCCCGAAGTTCTCCGATTTCTAGCATGGTTTAACAATTCTTATCAAACCGTAACATCAGCGACCGAGGGCTTTACGTGCCTTATGAAATTGAAAGTTAATTATTTGCTCCTAGCGGTCACCCCTGCCCTACCGACCGCGCCCGCTGTTGCTTAACCTTCTAGATATTATTCTATTTTATCCGACATAAGTCGACAAAGCAATGCAAGGCAACATGATTAGTCAGCTGACTTACGCAAGAGGCTGCTAGCTAACCTAACCTAACCAGATGCTTCACGAATAAAAATACTAGTTATTGTTTTAAAAGCTCTATAATAATATTGATAATATCCTCTCGCATTACCCTACCACTAAACGGCTGATTTCTGTGACCTTTTACGATAGGCTGCAAGCGATTCTTGTTTTAATAATAATAAATATCTTTGGACAACTCACACTCGGCCATCTGACCCCAAACTAAGCGTTAGCTTGTGCTCTGGCGATCAGATAACTGATAAACATACATATATACTTTTAAATACATACTTAAATAGATATTTTTGTTAAACACCCAGACAAACAGAACAAACATTCTTGCTCATCACAGAAAAGTTTGACCTGGGTGGGAATCGAACCCACGACCTCCGGTGTAGTACTCAGGTTCACTAACCACTAGACTAATCAGCCTGTCAAAACCAAACAGTTTCCAAGTCGTTCAAGTACAGAAGTAGTCCGGTTGTTATTGAGCTGGATATTGGTATTCTCATTTATATTCAAGTAAATAAATTAAAGTAAAGCCTCTTGCTTTAGTCAGCTAATCATGTTGCCTTGCATTGCTTTGTCGACTTATGTCGGCTTCAATAGAACTTCAACTCTATATGATCGGAATCCAGTTGAAATTTCTTTGACGAACGACATTCAGATCGATGTCATTTGTAAGATATTGCGTTCCAATAGAATTTCAACTCTATAGGATTGGAATACAGTTAAGCCGTACCGAATTGCGATACAAAGTCACTACGATATCGCTACGACTTGGGTAATGAAAATCTGCCGGATGGTTTGTCAGAATAGAATTGAACTTCGTATTCCAAACTACCCCAATAAGGCGGAGTTACTCATTCCTTAATAAATAGTTGTTAAATTAAAGCTATTGTTGACAGGTATTACCGGGACAACGGGAGATGCCGTACAAGTGGGCGGCATACCTGCTATTCCATATGCACTTCGCTCAGATATTCCACACCGCCTCCATATGCCTGACGCTTTCGTTAGCGGTGTGGCGATATGTTGCTATCAAGTAAGATAATATATTTATAATAAAGCCTGTAATTTTATGCTAAGGCACCAATATTTTTTATTTTCAGCCGATTGATTGAAACATTATATGTTACCCTTAGTTTATATCAACGAAATAGCTACCCAAGTCGGTGTCGCAGGTTCTAAGTTTAGCGGCCACAAATACATAGACAATTAGACAATCCGACAAAAAACAAAAAAATCCTTGTCGCTCTCTTACATTAGGTATATAGTATCTAATTGTTTCTAAAAACATCTTCTATACAAATAGATCTCCCAGCTGTTATTTTATTTGTTTATTCATGAATTCTACTCTTAAGGGAACATCCCATTTACATATAGATATTTTAATATACCTTTTCTGAAACTAGGCTAGTTCGCTGAACGTTAAATAATTAAACTTCTTGAATTGGGAATCAGTATCGGAGCGATTTGTATTGTAAATAATAATATAACCAATTGATAAATGTATGTATATGTAACAACGTCAATGAGAACCAAGTAAACAATAAAGGGATATATTGATGTTATCCCAATCTGACCAATTTTCGTTTCATCAAACAATTTCAAAGTCGTTCCAATTCATAAGTCGTTTCATTCAGTCCAGCTGAATGTATCTTTTGGTATCCACATTTATTTCAATTTCAATAGCATTTTAACACTGTACGATCTGAATATAGTTGATATATCGTTGATGAACAACTTTCGGATCTATGTCGTTGAGGTTTGAAAACCGATGTAACTACCAAATTGTATTTCAACCACACAGTCCCTACAATATTGCTCAGATTTGTGAAAAGAGAACTGGCCAGCTGTTCTCTACCAAATTCAGTCTGGATGTTCTAAGTTGCAATTCATTAGAAGTTCAGCGGTACCACGTATGCATACTTCTTCGCGGAAAGATCTGATATAAGTAGGTAAGATTTATGCCAATTTCAGTACCCGACACACCAGTGCCAAAAAACTCTGTCGTGCCACTATCGTGCCCCCCGTCGCCTTTTACTTCTGTAACGTGCATGCTAAGTCCTTAAGCAACATTTATTTTTTTTTAGAATACACAATAAGACACATATTGTTATAAATATATAAAAAGTGTAGGAACCAGATGTACTCTATCGCAGAATATTTTAAGGACATCTTTTGCTGAAAGGAATTTTTTAAACTAATTGAATTAATGCTAGGAGGAAAAGAGAAGGAATATTTGCTAAGTGTACGATTATAGCTAAGAGCTTAGAGATGTGACTTTGACTTTTTTAACTTCTCTCCATTACTCCACAGATACTCGGATAGGAACCATGTGCTGTGTACGGAGAGGCGATGCAGCACTGCCATACTAAGCAGTTTTTTCCTGCCTCCTATCCTCTGTATACCTACATTTATGGTAAGTAACAGTAACAACCACTACCAGTGGTGAATTAGCTGTTTAGAAAGCCTAGTGGTAGAATTCGGGCTCCTACGCACTTCTGACTTATCGAAGTTATTTGTATTTTAAACATTTAAATGTCACTCGCTATAACGATGAAGGAAAACATCGTGAGGAAACCTGCGTGCCGGGGGAGTTTGCAAATCTCAAAGGTGTGTGAAGTCTGCCAATCCGTACTTGTATAGCGGGGTGGATTATGGCCCGGGTTGAGTTGATGAACGGTAATTATAATTTAACACTTTAACTGAAAATCCGAACTAATCCTATGTGAAAAGAAATTACCACATCGCAAATAATTAACCTGGAAACAAATATGTTCCTTTAACACGTTATACGTTACTTCTTGACTACACCTGAAGGTATGTGGCGGTGTGGTCTTAGATGGTAAAGCGTGGAACACTAGGGTCTGCCCGCGACTACGCCTGAGTGGAATATTGATGAAAAGTAGTGTATAGGTTATTCCAGACATAATCTATGTCTGTGCAAAATTTCATTAAAATACATTCAGTTTGTGCGTGAAAAACTAACAAACATTTATTTATCCATAGTCATAAACGTAGTTAAATGTATATTTATCTATTCGTCATATAAATATCTGTTCGGGTCAAGTCTACCTTGCTTCATTGTCAAAGTCACTCCCAATTAGAGAGAGCATCATTATATTTAGCCATCAGTCTCTGTCGTCAAATTATCTATAATAACAGCAGACCGTTTGATAGAATTATTCAATGCTAATTATATAATTTACTTAATTATAAAATAATTTATACACAAATTAATTTATTTGTAAATTGGTTATTATTCTGAGACAGTAACCAGTGTAGTTCCCTTCTCAAAGTCATCACAGTCATCCATCCTTCCTGGATTACCACCAAGCATATGGTGCGCTCTGTTGAAAAACGAACGAGGCAATAGGAATCTCCTAGTCAGCGGAATATTATACGGTTCATTGCCTTTTTGCATGTCAATAAAATGATGTTGTATTGGAGCACAAAGTGTGGTAGTGTTGATCTTCTGTTTATTTGTCGGTCATTGATATAAAAAAAATAATTGCTTTTTACATTTTATTAAATTTAAAAAACTAACATATGACGGACTGAAGGTGACAGGCGAAAATTATCTCTGCCAACCAAAGTTAGCATAATTTAAAATAAAACAACTAACGTTCGTCATTTATTCGTCAGAATACAAAACCATAAATATTACTACAAAATATAATAAAGAACTAGAATTTTAGAAATTTTATTTGGATACATTGTTCATTCTAAAGATGCAAAGTTGGAAGAAGTATGAAATAATCTTAGTTGTATAACTTTCCTTGTATACGAGCATAATTTCCCTTTAGGTTAATTATTCCTTTTCTAAGTATTTGTAAAACTTGCTTGTTTCATAACCAAACAATGGGCTTACTCTCAGACAATCTTGATCACAGAATAAATAACCTCCCGACCTTCATTTATTCATTCACTTGTAAAGAAAATATTTTTATCAACTTTTCCGCACAACATTTTTTTTACCTCATTTTACTCTCAATGACTTCACCAAATGGTTGGTTAAATTACTTTTTCTCAACCTCACGTGATGTAGAAACTTCGGACTGACCTCAAAAGATAAATTCTGCCTGAAAGTAATTATGCGACTTAGTGAGTAATCTACTGATCTCGCTAGAATTACATCACCAGCTTTCGTGCGAAAAGCAATACAATTAATACGAGATAGAACCTTGTGGGATTTAGTTAGGGTGTTTGGGTCTCATTAGATGTCGTTTCTTACAATAACAACATCTTATTGTCGGGAAGACGGTAGTTTACTGTAGGATTAACAGTAATTCTTATTTGTTCAACAGGTATTCGACATTCATACCGCAGTTATTTTGGAGCCAAACGGCCCAATGATTCTTTATCACGTCGACTCTGATGAGGAAGGTCGATTGTACCAGATAAACTTCTGGGTCCACGCAGTTGTAATAAAACTACTGCCATGCTTTATACTCACCGTCATCAGCTTATGGCTCGTGAGGGAGGTGTATAGTGCGAACGAGCATCAAAAGAAAATAAGGGTCTACAACTCGTGCCCGACAAGCGAAATGACGGTTCAACGTCAATATAAAGGCGATAAAAGAATGAATCGAACAACGAAAATGCTGGTTGCTGTTCTACTCCTGTTTCTTGTTACGGAACTGCCTCAAGGCATTCTGGGTCTTATGAGCGGTCTTTTAGGGCGATGTTTCTTCAAACGATGCTATGACCTATTTGGGGAGTTGATGGATGCGTTGGCGCTTCTGAATGGAGCGATCAACTTCGTGCTATATTGCTCCATGTCTCGGCAGTTCCGGATGACCTTCAGGCAGATGATGTGCAGGTCTCGACTACATCGTTGGCCTCCGCCGGCTCCTTCGCATTCCGATGCCCTAAATACGTAAGTTTCTTTTGCTTTTGTATATTCTATCATTTAGTGTACTGTGATAACACTTGAAGGTAAGTGAAAATGTAGCGTTAGATGGTAAACTATACTAATTATATATTTTTTTATGTTTTCCAATGTTATTTAATGACAAAAATGCATAAGATGGCATAACTAATACCAACTTGAACTATATTTGTATTATATATCAAGTATATTTAATTCTTTTGACTAGGAATTCAAACTCAAATAATTTTCATGGAGCTATTTTCAATACATGAAAATATTTTTTTTGGAATCCACCATCGTTTCAAAAAGGAGCCATAATAATAGGCCATAGAGAAATTGAAATGGCAAAATAAAATAATATTTCTTTTAAGATTAAGTATAAAGAAAAGAAAAAGATGAAGCTATAAAGCTAAGAGGTAAAAGAAAGATAATATATACCTCGTAAACAAGATCCATGAGTACTAGATGTAAGTGGACCAGGTCATTTAGACCCTTTGGGGAAACCACGTAAAGGTCCCGCCGAGACACTTTAATGTTGTTATGTGATATACATGGTAGAAACTACCCTCGGTCGATCAGTTTTTATTCCTATACTCGGTGCTGATTCGATCTGAAGTTTTGACCATTCAAAACCCTTAAGTTTGCATCGGTTCGGTATTCCCGTTCGATTACAATGTAAATGTTTTCAAGTCAAGAGTGAATAGGCTTCTACTGTGTTACGCTTTACCATCGAAGACTTATCGCTACTTACCATCAGGTGGGATCGTAGTCAAGCTCCAACTTATCTAAGGTAAAAAAAAAGTATGGGAAAAATTCCAGATCCAATTTGCACTGAGTGTACGGATCCTGTCTGCAGCTGAAATTCACCCGTCATTCGAATTAAAAATAAATTGTCATTGACAGGGTTCAAATTGCCAAATGTTAGTATTTGTCTAATGCATGGTAGTGTGTGTAATGTTTTTATTTTGTTATATATACATTTATATTGTCTCGAAGTTATAGAAATATATATATATATATATATATATATGTATATAGAAAGGTAATAATAATATTTCGTTTAGAAGCTTGAATGAAGGAATAAGTAATAACCAAATTCTTAGTATAGAATTATTAATAAAATATAAAAAAGGTATATTATCTATAAAGATACGTGTCTACTGAAATGTATTTGATATAATACAGTATCAATTTCAGATAAAAATATACCAAAAAATACTTTTATAAATATTAATATACCTTTTTTCCTTTCTACGTATCTTTTTTTGAAGACATTATGTACATATGTCTATTTTCGTAATTATAATAATATAACTATGTATTCAGTATTGATAAGAAGTAGAAATAAGATAGTGAATATATTATTTTTTATCTAATAGACCAGGGGTCGGCAAACCGAGCCTGCGGGCCGCATGCAGCCCATATGTCATAGCTATGTGGTCCACACAGACCCCCATTTAAACGACGCATCTCAGCGTTTTTTGTAACGACAATACTTCAAAAAGAGAAGAAAATAAAATCTTGTTAATGATCAACACCTATGTAGTGTGATGGTTTCAACTTTATAATATTGCTATAGATTATGATACTTGAACTAGACTGCGGTATTACCTTACCAAGTATTTTTTTTTTCAGAGTGAAGACTTCGATTCCGTGAAAACGAGCCGTACAAGACAAACACGCAAACATAATGCAGCATTTTGTATGAAGTACACGTGTTTGAAGTGTATGGGCTTAGTAAAAGTACTGTGAGTTTCTTCAGTGACTACATTTGACTGTTAGATAAATTCTTTTGTACATAATCTAAGCAGTACATAATTGTACATAATGTTAGTAAGGAAATGATTGTTTAATAAGTGGAAAGTAATTTAGTATTAATCACTATGACAAAGAAATATATGTGGCTTTCTTTGTACTCAATGTACTAGTTTATTATAAGTGATTGACAAGGAAAGTGGAAGTAATTCCTTGAACTTTAGGATTAAGTAGAATAATTTCCTTATACCGCCTTCAATATTTCATCAATATCCACGAATAGCCGAGTATGCTCTTTGCATTAAAGCCCTTCATTCTTGACCGATTGTACAAAATTTGTACCACGTGTAAGTATATACGTATTTATATATTACTGCAAGTAATAGGCAGAGAGGTATATTGAAAAGTCGTGACGCATTGGCTTTATATATAAAGGCTAAATATTGGCTTTATATTATAATATGCTATGTTTCATTGGTTAATTAAAATTTCTTAAGCAACTAGCTGCACCCGGAGTGCGTCTCAACTCATGAACTATGGGTTCGATCCATATAATTTTGACACCAAAACAACCTAGACAAGGTTACTAAAACATCAGTAATCTAACTCTTAACATTGTTTCAATTACATTTAAATACATGTAAATATATAAATTAGTAGCATTTAATAAAAATATAATACATATATATATTATTTACAGATACAATAAATCTTTTTAATTAAACTTGTAATGACAATCGGCGATCAAGGAAACGTAAACTGTTGTCTGCAAATTTATATCCATTCATTCATTCAAAAATACATTATTGAAATGGCAATGTTTGTTACTTGGCTAGATATGCAGTTGAGTTTGTTCTGGTCACATCTTGCAAGTTCAATTAGAATCATTTATTCTTGCGCTATTATCCGAAAGAAAAATATGTGGCATGTCATCAACTAAATTTTTTCTTAAGTAAAGAAAAAATTGCGCCGGCACTACACTTGATTTTCCATACCTTCTTCTACCATCGAAGGACACGACGCACTTCAGGTATCTCATCCTGTTCTAATGGACATTCCTCCGGTACGCACGACACGCTCGTCTTTTGTATGGCGTACCGCAAGGGATTGGAATAAATTACCTGCATCTGTGTTTTCACTCGAGTATAATGTGGATGTCTTCAAGACGAGAAGCGTATTCAACGCTTCTTTTAAGATAATCCAAACCTAACTTGCCACTGACCATCAGGGTATTGGACTCAAGCATCTACTTATACCATGAAAAAAACATTGTTTATTAGTAAATATTATTTCAAATACATTAAACTTAATTATATCACATATTAACTACATAATTAGAAACAAAGTGTCTACGTGATTATAATATAATTTACAAAATAATGAGAGCAAATGAAATTAATTTATTATCCCAATTAATGTGCTGCATTTCCCTGTATTACGAACAAAATACAAAGCGCATTACTCCGATTCCATCTTTCACATAATCGGATAAATTCGGAATCCAGCATTAACCTATCGGAATATCGAAGTATTTAGTGATTATTTGGGTACGATAAGAGTATTGATGGTTTGGCCGTACTGAGGTGGCGTACTGACCGCAATTCCAGGCCTGCAGATCTGAGTGTCGGTACAATAATATTATTTGTGGTTTTGAAAGTTATCTACGAATTAGAATTAGTAATTGTGTTAGGTACGGTGATTAAAAGTAGCCTATATATTATTCCATACTATAATCTATCTCTTTGTCAAATTCCATCCAAATCGGTTACCAAACATCCATCCATCCTATCATCCACCCACCTTTCCAACCATCCATGCATCCACCCATGCATTCATCCATTCATGCATCCATGCATCCATAAATCTATGCATTCATACATTTATCCATCTTCACAAACTTTCACATTTATAATATTAGTAGGGTATATATTTACTGTACCATAAGTAAAAACGACGCTCCTCGCGAGCCGCAGTTCCTAATAAATCTTAATTAATTCCTAGCGAGGCATCCCTTGTGAATAAACAGACACTCGGCGCTTCTTGTTACAATAGCCTGTACTGCTTCCATCTTCCACCTTGTTTACAATTATTACTATGCTGTATACTGACATACAGTTATATATTATGACTATATGCCGCATTCAATAATAGGAATATTATACAATCATAGATTTTTTTTACTATTTAGTTACCGGTCGCGACTCCTGGTTTAGATAAGCTTCTGTTTAAAAAGCTTTTAATGCAATTTGAAATTGTTTTTAAAATAAAAATGAAATCTTCTTTCACTTTAACATTTAAGGCACTTGCCCTCCATGTGGCATAAACGTGGAACAACGCGTATTTGGCAGTGATAACAGTAATTTGAACAATGGTGTCTCGCGCACCCCTAATTTCAAAGTTATGTGCATATCAGAAGTTGTTTTTCACTTGAACCGGTGAAGAAAAATATTGTGTGGAAACTTGCACTCCAGAGAGTTCTGCATAAAGTTCTCGAGGCTGTATGGAGTCTACCAATCTGCACTTGGCCACCGTAGTGCACTGTGGCCTTTACCTTTTATATGTATTGCGAGAGAAGTGTTGAGACCCGAGTAGTTGAACAATTAATTATAGGTTACTATGATGAGCGGTTTCCCGCGACTTTAAGTGGAAGAAATTTCATCCACGCCTCAGGTATACATTAAAAAAATGCTAGAATATTTACATTTTGTCTAATACATAAATTAATAGTTTTATGATTTTATATTCGATGAACTGAATAAAATTAACTTCCACACAAATTTTCATCCCCTGTTTCTCTCCTACGCTTTTTCACAATAAAGATATCCTTTGTTCTTTCTCAAGTTCTACTCTACTTTTAAATCTATTTTTATCAAAATTAATTCAGTATTTTTCGTGTGCACAACTGTAAGATGACGTGTGATTTTCGCATTTATAAGATTGATTAAAACTATTTCGAGGACGAAAAACAATAAGGTCGTTATTCTCATTAGTTACTGTAAACAGTTACGCCCTTATGGTTTTCCGTCGTCGATATTTCGTGGTTTAACACATAATATACCTACCCAATCCATTACGCCGGGTAAATTAAGCAATCCTTTGTTTGAGTTGACCGCGGACATTTTCAATTGATTTCACGTAAGGATCGGAGTAGGCATCTAGCTTGTACACATCGATTGGTGATTAGTATGTTGTAATCCTTGATAATGTTATGCTCTGCAGTATTTGTACTAGTTTCTTATTAATGTTTTCCCTCACACCACTTGTTGCAGTAATGCTACGTAAATAATAAATAAATAAATAGTTGAGGACAACTTACACACGGCCATTTGATCCCAAACTAAGCATTATAGCTTATACTATAGTGATCAGACAACTGATAGTTTCATATATATTTATAAATACATATTTATATAGATATTTTAATACCCATACTTACAGAACAAACATTTCTGATCATCACAAAAAAATACTGAGGTGGGAATCGAACCCACGACCTTTTTGGGTAGTAGTCAGGTTCACTAACAACTAGACCAACCGGCCAGTCATATATACATATTGAATACTTACATACATATACCATAAATTACATAAAAGTGCCTCGAAGCCCTGTCTACGTGTCGCATCTCTATCCCCAAAAACGCCTTCCAAATGAACGGGTAGGGTGCCATCTAGAACTCGTGAATTATTTTGAAGAGATAAATAAGTATAATTGTAATACGCACATAACTTTTTGACACTTATACTTGAAGGATTCGAAGCCATAATTCAGAAGATCAATGTTAAAACCGCAAGGCCACCAATTTATCCACATTATGTCTATTCCTACTAAAACGTAGATGCCTTTGATTTCTTTGGTGCAATTACATTTTCTACGGGAACAGCTGTTACGGGAATAGGTTTGGGTTCGAAAAAATAGATCCCTAGGGTCTTTTCTTGGGGTTTATCGAGTCTCCAAAACTTTCAGCGATATTAGGTGACCCTGTAGCGTAGTCAGGGGCGGATCCAGCCTTCGGCTTGGGGGTGTGGGGGGACTCGAAGAGGACGGGGAGGGGTGAATGTAGATAGGCTGTTATTGTATTTCTGGTAATTTAAAATTTTTGGTAAAATCAATTACGGGTGTGGTCTAGAAACCGGTCGCAACAGCCGAAAGTTAGAAAATTCAAAGTAAAAGAGTTTTTATTAAATGGTACCCCAATGTAAACTTGCCATAGACTTACTTGAGCCTAGTTTGTCGATTTCTGGTCGATTTGTTGGTAGAATATTTATGTAACGGATAAATATTTGTTCTTGGGTGATAGGAGCGCGTGAAGTGTTTAAAGATTGTTCATGGCATCCACGATACTTATACTCGTCGTCGTCGTTTATTACGTAAAAATTTATTACGGGACGATAAATGCCATGTTTTCCTGCCCCGAACATCATTAAAATAAGTCGAAATGTATTGGACATTTATGGACTTGCGTTCGGCGTGAACAAAAAAGAAATTTGTCTTTGTATTGAATTTGTCTCAAGAGCCTGCCAGTCGTTTCTCGTTTTAAAAGTCGTAGTGATATCGTAGCTACATAGTGGTTGAAATTGTCACATTCGTCAATCGGCTTTCAATTGTACCCCAACAATTGCTCCGAAAGTAGTTCGCCAACGAAATTTCAACTGTATTCCGATCCTATAGAGTTGAAGTTCTGTTGAAGCGTAGCTAATTTAAATGTCAATAACAAATTCCAGCTAGACTGCAATCGAACAAATTCTAAACTTGAACGGCTTTGAAACTGTTTGGTAGAACGAAAATCGGTCCACTGGTACCTTCCAACCAAAGGCACGTCAAATAGCAAACAATGATGTTTTTCTTATGAGGTAAAAAAACTTTTAGAGACGGTGTATTTCAGCGAACAAGGAATATTTTAAGGAAGAAATAAAGTGTTATAAATAACCCAATATTCCCGCTCAATAACTTCACTTTATTGCTTTTGTAATTTCGCCATGAAACGAATTGCTGAACATAATTATGATTTAATACTGTTTTACTAAATTTTCTTTCATCATATTATTCAAGAACCCTTAAGGTTACGACAAAAGATTCCAGAATTTTAATGTTATTTGTACAGCTGGGGCTTAACGTTTTAATTAAGGAAAGACACTGAAATTGTTAAGCCGAAAGTTTAGCACACTAATCTTTACTAATATTATAAATGCAGTAGTAACTATGTCACTTACCTTTTCACGCCTAAACTACTGAACCAATTTTGATGAAATTTGGTACAGAGGTAGAACAGAATTTAAAGAAAGTATAGACTACTTTTTTCGCGAAAAAAGGTTTGAGAGGTTGATGAAAGTTTGTCATTATAGAAGACATAAGCACAACGCTTTGAATTCATGTACTAGATATGATGTTGTTCCGAAACTACAGGGCCGATTTTAAAAACTTTTATAATTACAATCTTACATTATCCCTAATGAACATGGGCTATAAAATATTTTCAAAAAAGGTTAGGGTTCCGTATGAAAAATTAATTAAAATATAACGTTATGTGTAAAAAAACGAAACATCTTTATATTGCATACGCTCCGAAAATTATTGACAATAGAACAAAGTGATGTATTGTTTTATAGAGGACATCAATATCTATGAATAATTCCGTGTTATCATGTCTAACCTGAACAGTTATGTCACAATTACTACTTTTCTATCTCACTGACTCTTCCGAAACGAAGCCAGTGCAGTTTCTAGTAAGAATATCATTCAAAGTAACTTCTATTAATGAAATCACATTAATATTCAACTTAGCCGATATTAAAATCACAATTTCAAATAATAAAATCGTAAGAAAGCAGTAACATTATTGAAAAGTGCTTTTATCGGGAAAATATTGGAAAAGGAAAAACAAATGGGTACAGTTTTCTTGCATCGCATTTCGACAAAGAGATCTAATTTTATGTTATGCAGTTTTTTTTTTGTTTTCGAGGGGGAAATCTTCGAAAGATACCCAAACCTAGAAGGTTCAGGTTATGTGGGATTTCTAC
>DWJZ01000538.1:0-31128 GCA_018249125.1 Asbolis capucinus
AGGGTTCCTGTTTCGCTTGCCCGTTCCAATTATAAATAATATTTTTAAATTCCAACTTCAGCTTTAGGACATTTTCCCACATAAGACTGAAGAAAATTATAAGCAGCTTTTAGTGTTCCAATTAGTATAAAATTACTTAGTAGTAATTTTAAATTAAAACTAGTAAAAGTTATTAATAAAATATTTTACGTATATTATAAAAATTTTATTCGTTCATCGCAACTAAATTTCATGTTATCACAAAATTACCATATTATTATTGTATTAATTGATGACGTTAAATCGACTAATTTCCCATGAAATAGATTGCGAATCATGAGTAGGTATATCGATGTATCGAATTAGGCAGTAACGTTAATGCTTACGTTCGGAAATTAACGGTTCGTCTAATACAATCACGGTTGAAATACGAAGAAAATTAAATATGTCATGATTACCACTTTGTACGATGTGACATGAACTTTATGCGGTAAAAGGAAATTTAGTTTATTTTAATTATAGCAATATAAGCAAGCAATAATAAGCATATTCCGGAATGTTATTAAATATTCTTAATATATTCTTTACGGTTACTAACTCCCCGACCGCACATGACCTAAAACTAAAATCATGAAATATCTCTAGTGTTCCGTACAGGTTACTATTACAGGGCTTATGATATAGTGTGGGGATGCAAAAATATATATTTTCGAAAAGCTTAACAATATAATGTTGATGGTAATTAAAATTGACATTTCAGGAGAGTGGTAATGAAATATTCGTATCAACCCATAATGTTGCTTTTTCTTCAATTCCTTACTAAGAATTATTTGTTACGAATTGTCAAGATTATCATTTTCAGAACTCGAATAAGCTCTTAGTAGCAATGTACAAGGTTTGGATTGGAGCAAGGGCTAGGCGTCAGCGGGCGCGAGACGCACGAGCGACGCGACAGATGTTAGATCACAATAAAAACGCGCGCGCCACTCGACTATTTCGGCGCGCTGCCTTGACCCGAATCGAGTGTTTCGACAGAGCGGCCTCGCACACCGGGCCTTTCTATTTTTTAGGTATTACCTGTCTTATTATTACGACAGTTCTAGGGGCACCGCCATCTTGCAAGGATTTTACTGCGCGGGCGCTTCAGCTGGTCCTTGTACCTTTAAAACTGGTTTTGGTGCGTAAAATCTAGTACACAAACTGCTCTCGGTGGTGATCACCAGACTGTGATAATATTTTAACAATGACGAACTTTCCGTAGCTTACATTGATACAGCTCGCGAACCGTATAAAGTCAACAGAGTCGAAAGTCGTAACGGAATGTACCTACGACGAATAAGAATCTTGTCGGATTTTGGTTGACGACGTAGATGCATCGGTGAGATCTTGACACAGTTCGGTAAATGATCGCTTGTGATGATTTGTATCGGTTCTCGGTGGTGTTGTGTAACGATAGTGCTGGCTCTATCTGGGCGCGCGATCGAGTCCGTGCGGTCGGTCCGACGCGCTCGGCTGCGTCCGGAGTCGATCGGATCAAAGGGAGAGGAGCGGAGGGGGGCGCTGTCAGCCTTGACCAAGTTTCACTGGCTCGTCGGTATCGGTACAAGGAGCAATCCCCACCTCTTCCCGTCCTTTCTGAACATACTATTTTTTATCTCGTCGACGCGAGTACTTCATTTTATGGCCTCGATGAGTATCCAAGGTCGCTTCATCTTGCGATCCACGGAAAAGCTTTCACGCGCGTTCCCCGTCCGACAAAATGCAGCGGTTTCCGTTTCCCCGTAGCTGTCAAGGTCGACCTTGACCCATCTCCTATCAAGTGGGCCGCTACAAATAGCATTAGAATGCGAGATGAACTCACACGTACGTCTATTTTTGCGCACCGGCTGTTTGTCACAGAGGCAGATATGTTTTTGATTTGTAAAAATGACCTTGACCTTGATCTAGTTTAGTGGTGTAATAAACGGCTGACCTCGTTTACCGCATTATCGGCTAGTATCGCGTGCTCATTAGGAGATTATTAAATGCATTGGTAGTGTTCTCGATTCCTATTTTAATATTGTTCATTTAAATAACCTAGCTAGACATAACACAGTCTGTTCAAGTTTATGTACAGTATCTTGAATCAACCTAAATGTTACCAATACTTTTTTTATATTACAATTGAGTTCTAAACAGACTTAATCAGCAGTGTGTCTATTTAATTTATTACACTTGCTTCCATTAATCATTTAATAGAAGTAATACAACCATTTTCCCCACAATTCAAATTTATGTAGGTATCCTAAGCGGTATCTATTACTTTCAAGAATAATTCAATTTGATTTAAAAGTCCGGTCGTGTTTACCTCCTGCTATTATAATGCCCCACACTCTGAGATATTCATCGTCAGAGGTCATATTATACAATCTGTCATGGCGCTCGTGTCACTAACTCACTAACCATTACATAACAATAGGTGTAATAGAGCAAAACCATTGACCCGAAAGTGTCCTAGCGATATAACTAGCAAAATGGTGGATAACACGCACATTTACAAGCGTATCTCTACGCGGAAACCGTATGACGTTTTCTTTTCGCCCACACACAAAGACCATTTTTAGGTTTCCACCTTTCGTACTTGGTACGCCAGACGCCCTATTGTTCTCACTTCGCCGCCTCGTACCTTGATACTGTTTGATAGTTCATAGAGGCTTAAGAAATAGAAAAACTTTACTTTATATTGAAATGCTGAAAGAAAAGGGATCTGGGATAACTATCAGGCATGGCTCTCTTAAACGCTTCTGGTGTTCTTCCTGGAAAAACGTAAAAAAACTATTGAAATCTGGCACCGATCTGCAGAGTTCTAGAGCCGGGCTCAATTGATCCATTCCAACAAGTGCAAACCCTTCATCTCAGTGAGATCGCAGTATTTTCTATGTGTAGGTATTGCAAAGAATATTTACTACTGCGGGAGGTTTGCATCATCCAATTACACATATTTATTTTTCAAGAATGATTTAAAGACTTCCCCTTACTTAATAATTAACAAAATTACAATAAAGTTACTAAGTCGTGGACTATATAGAATGTGCAATCGTACTAATACTACAAATGTAACAGTATGTGTGTTTGTACATTTTTGGCGTCGAGTGAATTGACATGTTTTTTTATGTAGAGAAAATAAATGGTCTGGACAGTGACATGCTGCTTTTTATCGACATTGGTACCACGCAGTCGGAACCTCGGGCGGACGCTAGTAAGGAATAAAGCAAGCATATTACGTAGACTATCTGTGGCTAGTGCAGTTTTATTTACGTGGAATATATATACTATAGCAGTAGCTGACTTGTCTCCAAAGATTTCCTAATGCTCGTAGAACGTGTTGACAGCTCGTAGAAATGTATTTCCTCACCCTCATTACTGTTGCGGAACTGGGAAAATACGCAAAGCTTTTGTAGGTTCATTTCATATCGATTCTATACTCTTATTCGGGTTTCACTACTTCTACGAGTACAAGAATTTGATTACGTAACGCTGCCGTCATAAAACACGCATCGAGCCTACAAGGGAACCTGTTTAATCAAATTGTGTCAAGGGACGACCATGTAAACTTGTTCACGTTAGCTTGAGGCCTTATTTTAATTAGGTACTCGATATCGTAATTTCCTTTATGAAATCAGAACTAATCCTATTAAAAAAAATGTCTAATAAGAAAATAATATTCTAAAAATACAAACATTGTGCGTTTATGTACGGATTAAACGTAAAAATGTAATAATTGGTTCTAGAGCAGTGTAATCCAATATATACTATCGACAAATTTTATCACGAAGTAGTACCCTGTTTGGGTAGCTACCTATATAAATTGTTAGATGAAGCAGACTGCAATACGAAACTGGTGGAATTGCACACAGCAATGCTCAAATCCGTTACGCTTGGCGTCTCCCTCCGATGCCCTACAAAGCGCTATGACGGCATCCTTATCGCTCCGCAGCGCGTTGGCTACAATAAAAACTGGTTGTTATTTTTAACTCGTGGGCTGGGCGAGCCGGCACCGCACTGAAAGCCCTTCCGTTCCAGGTTTAGTGTTATTTATTTACAGTCTGTAATCAAGCACTTGGTAAATATTGCATCGACCAAAGTCATTCCTGACACTATTTTATGTTCTTCAGGATATGCATAATTAGAATATAATTTATAATACCAGCTGAAGTTATGTGGCTATTTTGTGTAAGATTTACGCTGCAGTCTGTTAAATCGTATAACCAAACCAACCAAATATACTGTGCTTACTAGTCTATTGCATTTACTTCACAAAAAGTATGATTTTTAAATCCCTTTCATAAAAGTCGCCCATTTCGATATGAACTTGGCTCTGAAAAACGTCCTACTTATACAACCCGGCCTAGATTCCCCACCTACAATACATTACTTTTGCATGAGTGTGTACACTACTCAAAAACATACCTAATGGACAAGTCAATTACGGCTTTTTAAGCGATTTTTAAATTGTATAGTCACTATACTATACAAACTAGTTTTTCAGGTGTGTACGTCGTTCTGAGCGATTTTAACATATTCAATTCGCATATAGTTCCAAATTTCCAAAATGCTACGACAAAAGTTTATGTACAATTTTTGGTTCTTATCAAGTACATTAATAAAAAGTTACATTATTTTCTTCGATGACGAACTTCCATGTAAATCTCCATCCCCTATTCAATACTTTTTTCGTGCAGTCTGCCTACGTAATAATTTTCAAATTAGTTTTTTCATCACAGACAGATATGTAGAATTAATCGGAATCTAATGTTAACATTATATTCTAATTTGTGTGGAATCAACTAATCAAGTTTGCATCAAAACCAAACATGATATATAGATCTTATTCAGAATGCAAGTTTTCTAAATATTACCCAATAAGCACTCCACATTTAGTGAAATATTGGAAATAAATTTTAATAAATTGTTCTAAACAACGAATTTTAAACTCATAATTTTAGAATTAAATTATTAGAAAACCGTATCTAATCCGTCAGACATTAAAAGCGATTAATTTATTCGAGAGATATCGTGAACGCAAGGATTAGAAAACTATAATATCAATTTCGTAATTTCTCTCGCAAGACGCTCGGAAATCGCGCAATTTTTGTCGGTCAATATTGCATACTCATAACACCTACGTTAGACTATAGACCGAGTAGGTTCAATAGCAGAGATAATTTCGATTCCTCAATATAACATCAATAATAGACCACAACGCTAACAACCTTTTGTGGCCTTACACAAAATTAAAAAAGGCGTTATCCATGTAGTTTCCTAAGGTATATACGTCCCTAGTAACTATGTAGAGCGAGAAAAAGAGCCGCTCAGAGACTTACTGGCTACTACTTGTTGGTACGAATTGCTACGAAATTATTTATCTTAAATCACTACAATTTCAGGCGAATAGTAAAACGAATCTTTTAAATTTGTCTAATACAAGTAACTGAAAGGTTTGCCGATACCAATTTGAGATAAAATTATGTTGATAATTCATGGAAATTTTAATACGCCCTCTAAGATTAATGCAGATTAAAGAAAAATATAATATTTATTTATTTTTTTCGTACAAAATATTCTGTTAAACTAGAATAGGACCTGAAGGGTTGTGTTTCCGTATCAACGCACAATATTTACACTGTTGGCTTTTGAAACTGCTAACCGTTCCCTTTCGAACGTGATTTGTGTACTAATAACTATTACGTGTCCATAACCCTGGAACCTTCACCGCACTAGAGCAACGTGTTAGAGACCTCATAACTCATTATAAGGATAGAATAAGAAAGCCGTCAGAGTGGCGCGCGGGGCAGTTGCTGGTACTAAAAATACTGAGATAAAAGTCAAAGGGGTGTCCCCTACTACACAAGTACAAGAAATTGCTTTTTTCCCTTTATCTCGCCTTATCTTTCCAACCGAAAAATGTACAAACTTGCTAACATTTTTTCAGTGTAATCTCTACGTGCTGAAGGGTCCAATTTTATTATGTGGTCAAAGTATAGTATTTGGTGTATTAGGCGTTGGTTCTACCATAATGGTTTAATATATGGATATATGTATATATATATATAGCTTTGACTCGAAATCGAAGAATAGTATTAATTAACATACATTAAAAACGAATGTTTGTTTTGTGTCAACAAATTTGATCAGAATTCTCTGGAAAAGGTTTTCGTACCAAAATTATGTCGATCTGACACACCCTTGAGGAGTTAATGCGTAGCAAGTCGCGTCGGGTACAGCTAGTAAGGGATAAAGGTGGCCGTCCATAAGAGAAATCGGTATTTCGACTTTTCTCAGTTTTTTTAATCTTAATAGGAAAATGTTTTGAGTTTACTAAATGCAATTAAGTAATTTTAGGTTCTTTGTTAGATACACTAGTGCCTATATTTTTTTTTACAACGATACAATTAGAATCCGAAACATTTTTTATCGTAACGGATATTATGATCACGACACGCGATCCTCACAACTGGTTTGAAATATACATACATATGTAGGTACAAATACTTAACAGTAAAAAAATGTTAGCGTTCTCGTCGGGAAAGGTCTAAAATTATAAGTTAATTACGCTATAATTTAAATATTAAAATTTACAATGAATAGGTATTAATGGCGGTGAAATTAATGAAAAATAGTTTTAAATGAAAAATATTTAATCTATACAAATATTATAAAGAGGCACGATTTGATTTTTCGTTTGTCTGAGGAAAATGGGCACCAAAAATAGTGTGTCGATTTGAAGTTACCATTGAAAACCTTTATTACCCCTGATGAACATATGCTATTTCCAAAAATGTTATTGGTCCATATTAAAACTTCTATAATGTTATCCAATGTGTTAAAGAATACAAGAAATTCTTATGTCGCGTACGCTGCGGAGATTATTGACAAAGCGATATACAGTTTTATAGAGCACATAAATATCTACAAATAAGTTCGCGATACCATATTTCTAACTGTTACATTTATGTCACAATAACTGCTTTTTCGTGTTAACTGGCTCATTCGAAGCGAAATAGGGCAGTTTCTAGTGCGAAGAAGTTCATAAAGCGAAGTTCCATATTCTAAGTATACCGACGCCTAGAGTCTAATTTGGCAGTCGCTCTCCCGTAATACAACCCTTTATTTTCTAACAGTAAATGTATTGAATTCAGCTTTGTCTTGCCAGAATAGGAAATTGCCCTTTAGAATAAGTAACCCGTGTCGTAGTCGGATGTTGATGTGTATACTATGCTTTGAGTGACAGTAAATAGTCGCCAAACATCTCATTTCTGATGTCTGTTGAGGATGTTGGTCATTGAATTACATAAACATTCCATTTGCACAAGTTTTCAGCCGTTCAGGCAACCAGATGACAGACCAGGGTGAAGATAAGACGACAGAAGACGGCTGCTTGGTGATAAAGGGAAGCTCTAGGATTATATTATCATTAAGTTTAATATGTAATTATTAAGTATATTGGTTCATATAATGTAGCATCATTCACTCACAATGTGATTGGAACTCTCAGGAGTGTCGGTTTCCTCACGATGTTTTCCTTCACCGTAGCAATTGATCGTAATTCTGATACGCAGATGGCTGTGAACCTTGGAGGAACGCGCCGCAGGATTTGAATTCATTACCTTCCGCACGAGAGACCTATCACTGCGTATCTGTATATTTAAAGCGTAACTAGCATTTAGTATACTCTACTCAAACCATTGACCTACATATGAATATAAAGTCCATAGTAATACACAATAATACATCGTAGTCCCCGATCCTATTTCGATGTAAATCAATTCAACCCTTCACGTGCGCGTCGTCTTTGACTCCGAAAAATGTATAAATTAGTTCGGAGTCTACGGGCTCGCGAACCTTACGTTGTGTTAATCCGTAAAGGAACAAATCGATTACGGGCAGATATTGTACGAACAAAGCGAAATTATTATGATTCAGTAGAAACTCCAACGCGATCTCGGGCCTTAATAATAAGAAAGAGTGAAAGAAAAAGAAATTACAACTTTGTATTTAACTAGTAGTGTATGTTTGTTTATTCGTTTGTTCGGGCTAATTCTTGCAAGCTTAATTAGGCCCGCTTCCTCTTACATTGCGTAGCTGAAATTTAAGAGAAAAAATATGTCCTGTTGACGACATATTTTCATAATAAACATGATTCGATACTACATTTAGAATAATTGGCTCCAGACAAGGGAAATTCCCAACTGTTAACAATAAGGTAATGATTTTTTTAGTTTTTTCATATTAAACCTTATGTTTGTACATATTTTGATAGTTTTATTTAATATTGTAGAGTAAGAGTAGGAATTTAGTGTAATGCATTTGATAACCGCCAAAGGTATATTAAAAGTAATTTCGATTAGCTGTATCATATCGTGTCTTGACTTGGAAAAAGCGGAGCGTATATAAATTTGTGGCGAGGAACGGCTGTTTGAATTTGGCATACAGCCAGTATCGTAAAGAGCGGAGTAGTCTGTAGTGTTATAAGGCTTCTGTCCTATATTGCGAACCTACTAAACTATTTTTTATACAACAAACTAAACCCGGTCATGCTTTGTTGTGCCTTAAATTTGCTCGTACTTTTAAAATGTTTTACCCTACAGAATGAACTATGGCCCTACTAATAACGTATAACTATGTACTAGTTGCCGTAAACTAAATCAGTAACTACATATTTATTCAATTTCTTAGTGTGAAATGGGATGGCTCTTCTATCTTACAATACATTTTTTTCAAAATATACAAAATTGCATTTTATCGAACATGAGACTTTGATTATTGGATTATTTCAACCAAAGAAACCTCTCATATAATAGAAACATACTAAGATCTATACTAATAATAATACTGTAATGAGGTCACTTTGGTACATTAACTTTTTTTTTGCAGGGATGCAATGTTATGGATATATAGACGAAAACATTTTTTTTCGGATAGATTATCTCTGCCTGTCTGTTTGTCTGTCTTCACACAAAAACCACTGGACAGATTTAGACGAATCTCGGTATAGACGTAGTTTAAAAGCCGAGAATGGTTATAGGATATGTTATCCTATCCAGGAATATGCTTAGTTCCCTCAGCGTAACAGGTTAAAATTAGTATGGCAACTCCGAAATAAATAGACCAATTTAGATGAAATTTAGCATGTCTGTAGCTTATGAATGGACAACGGTACTTTTTAACCCAGAAAACTTTGTTCCCAACGGATAATAGGTTAAAATTAGTATGGCAACTCTGAAACCACTGGACAACTATTCTTCCGAAGCAAAGCGAGGGGCGAGGGCAATAAAAGGATGTTCTATCTGCAAGTAACAATTTGGGAATTTATTAAGTAAGTAACTGTTCTGGGTGGACCTAAGAGTCCATTCTATTTGGCAGTTATGTCTGGTACACGGTACAGTCTGGTACACGGGACTCTTGGTATTTCGCGTATACACAACAAAAAAACAATTCCGTATCGCGCAGCGTTTTTTCGGCATACAAACTATGCGACTTTGAATAGTGATCTATCAACGCACAGTTCAAACCACTGGAGGGATCGGGCTGAAATTTGGCATGCAGGTAGATGTTATGACGTAGGTATCCGCTAAGAAAGGATTTTGATAAATTCTACCCTCAAGGGGATAAAATAGGGGATGAAAGTTTCTATGAGACTGTCAATTTTTAAACCGATCGGGCTGAGACTTTTCATGCTACTACGACATACTATGGCGTAGGCATCCCCTAAGAAAAGATTTTGATAAATTCCACCCCATAATTAATAATAATACTTCTTAACGCGAGCGAAGCCGCGGGCAATAGCTAATATTTCGCTTCGCCTACAAACCAACATCCATGAAAAAATTATTGCAAACAAATAATATTAAACTCGTAACTAAAATTACAACTGAAAATTTGCCTAGATGGCTAAGTACAAATCGTTATACTTGTTACGAAATACTTTTTATATATTATCTTGAGCGAGTATCTTTCAATGTTAACTAAGTCCGTAAAGTAAAGACAGGATTAGTCGAGCGATGCAGGTATCGCCGTCTGTTGTTCAATATCAGTTGTCTAAACAAAATGTACGTAAATCTCTTCTGAAAACAACATCACTAATAAATACGAGTTCCTTCTTCAACCAAAATTATGTGTGACAACATAAAGAATATTATCAATTCATTCAATCCAAATTCATTCAATATATTTTAAATACTACAATCCATTGATCATACTCAATACTGAGCATCTCTTGTTTGTGGAGGTCAATAGCGAATTCCACCACGCTGCCCCAGTGTGGGTTAGTAGAAACTACAGTACAAAATTTATTGACGTGGCTATGCATAGAATTACAGAAAAGACCTCTGAACGGTTCAAGTTAAAGACAGTGCTGACCTTTTCGAGTTGAGGTGTCTACGACAGGACAGCCTTTAGTGGGAGTAAAATGAAGGATTTTTCTGATTTAATGAAGTGCCTGTGTTAATATTAATTTATGGTGTGTTTGAATTCTACGCACATTTTTTTATTGGCATCCCTCTTCCAATATTCGGTAGCTAAAGTGTGCGTAAAATATACTGATGAAGAACACACTTCAGACAGGCTGAGGGCTCGGATGTACAATCATAAAATTCTATACGAATCCGAACACTTTAGGAACGTTTGCAAGTTATCCTGTAAACATCGTATACAATTTTATTGTAATTTACCTGAAATTTTTTGTTTGTGCTTTTGTCTTAGAAATTAAAGACAATTTTTTAGTAACTTTTAATTTATAATAGATTTTAGAAAGGCTGTGAATTTGGTTGATATATTATTTGATTTGGTTTATATGAAAGTTACTCTGTGTAAAGTAATAGTAATAGACGCCTTTTTAAACATCTAAGTATGAGAACCGGTAGCAATAAGCGATAACATAGTATACAGCGTTTGGTTTTAAAAATTATCACGCATACCGAATAATAATAATAAATCGCCAATAAAAAAATCTCGAAAATATGTAGTGTAGTTTTGGTCTATACAGTGTCTTAGTAGTATGTTATTAATATACATAGATATTTATGATAATTACGTGCGGAAATATGTTTTAAAATCATTGTCAAAGACTGTTTGAATAAGAATCTCAAAATAAAACTAAAAATAAGCTATTTCATGCTACGTGGTCGCCAACCGTGTTTAGGGTTAATTAATTTTAATAATCTTCTTCCGGATTTGAGATATTGTATATAGGTATAGTTCTTGTTGTTATCTGTGTATAAGCTTTTTTAACCAGTACGATTACTGCAGTTCTTTTAATGTAATACACAATGTGGAGTTGTAATACTCATATTTTCATAAACGATTCCAAGTATTCTCCGACCGTTTTTACTAATGAACTTATAATACATATCTGCTGATGCTTTATTTTGTAAAGTCTCCCATTTCTAATATAGTCTCTGGCTAGCCACCAAGTCCTACAAGGAGATATACAGAGAATAAGCGTTGACAGCGTTAAACCAAGCGTCCCAAACAGTCAGGTTTCATGTTGTAGAACTTTTTGTACTCTTACTAAAGTGGTTAAAATAATTTCTGCCTATGCTGCGTCCATTGATTTAACCTGATGACTTCCTTGCCTATGTGGCATACATGGATGCGTAGCACTTAGGTCTGGTAGAAAGCTTCAACTACTGGATACCACACCGTATTTCTATGATAAAACTCTTCAATAACAATAAAGTTAAAGAGTTTCATAAAAACTAGCAAATTGTAGATGTAAACAATACTACTATTGAACTGGATGTCATTCTAGAGAAATAAGTGCCGAATGCTCGTTCTGGTAAAATACAAAGATCTTTTGAAAGAGTGGCTATGGAAAAACGGGTGAATCACATACTTCAGGCAGTCTGCAATTGGGGCGATGCCAACCATGTAAGATTTAATGCCGCAACAACAAGCGTGTGTGTGTGTCCGTTTACTACCAAAAGCAGCCCGCTTATGTTGGCTTTTAATTTACAGGGTGTATCCTTCGAATACGCCTTCAATAGTTGGTCGGATAGGGGCTTTAGTGAACTTTGCTCTGGGTGGTGCTTGGAATCCAGTAATCTGTGAGCCTTGAATTCAATTGAAAGACATGCTAAGAGGATAATAATTCATTATATTAAAGTGTTTACTTTCTAAAAGTGCGGAGTAGGGGCGATTTTAATATTCTACTCAATATTTTGGAGAGTACGCTAGAACTACGAGATTTTGTTTCTCTTTCCCACCATCAAACAATCTGACGCACGACGGATATCTTATCAGCCAACCCTTGATCGTAGACATCAAGCCATCGCAAACGGTGCGCTTCGCTTAGTCTGGTTCTTGGTTGGTTGTTTCTCTCAGCTAAGAGTGTATAGGTTTTTACTTACTGTATTTTAGTATCTAAGTCTACGTCGCCACTTGCCATTGGCTGCCATCGTTAGAAGATACTCTCATGCCTGTTGTTGACAATAATTGAGAAATATTATAAATCATATTAATAAGTACATGTATTGATGATAATGTCAAATTATATAGTGTGGGGTAACTTTTTCGTATGTGATAAAAAAATACGTTTATTGTTGCAGCCGTACGAGCCGATCGCATGCGAGGCGGTCGCAACAAATTCGGCCCAATGTACAAACGCGATCGCGCCCGCAAGTTGCAGATGATGCGACAGCGGCAGATTGCAGTCCAGACGTTGCGTGGGTCGCTGGGGGACGGTGGGCTGGTGCTCGGCTTCGGTTCACCGTACGCGACGGTGCCCGTGAAGCAGGAGATTCAAATTCCACAGGTGTCGTCGCTGACGTCGTCGCCGGAGTCGTCGCCGGGCCCGGCGTTGCTGGCGCCTCAGCCACAGCCGCCGCAGGCGCCGCCTCCACCCTCGCACGACAAGTGGGAGACTCACTCGCCACACTCGGCCTCGCCGGATGGGTTCGCCTTCGACGCGCCCGCCACCGCCGCAGCCACGCCCTCCAGTACCGCCGAGCCCTCCAGCACCGAAACCCTCCGAGTCTCCCCTATGATCCGCGAATTCGTTCAAACCATAGATGACAGAGAGTGGCAGAATTCTCTGTTCGGACTCTTACAGAGCCAAACCTACAACCAGTGTGAGGTCGATCTCTTCGAGTTAATGTGCAAAGTGCTGGACCAAAATTTGTTCTCTCAAGTGGATTGGGCGCGAAACACCGTGTTCTTTAAGTATCTAAAGGTGAATTTCCAGATAAGTATGCTCTCCCATTCCCGTTTCCTGAAACCCTTTCCGGTGTACACCAAATTTTGCTTGCGAATGTGCTCGCGCCGCAATGCATGGGTTCATGAAGCTCGTAATTGGACATTGCGAATGTTTATTATGTATAATTTGTGCGTGCGACAGAACTGAGATGTGTGTGTGTGAGTAGGGGCACGTGTGACGCATCGGACGGAGTGATCGATCCGCCGCGCCGCCCGCGCTTCGCCGCGCCCCAGCAATTGGGTCAAGTTCCCACGACAAGCGTGCCGCTCGCCGTTACCGCCGCGTTTCTATTATACTCGGTACGCAAACGTGCTTTGCTACACTAATACACAATGTGGTTTGGTACGTACGCTAATTGATACGCTCGATCTACCGATCTAAATAAATATATAATCGATGACCGTGTAAAAACCAGTCTGACACGTTTCCTGACGTTAATTAGATTTTATGTCATCACTTGACAATCGTCATCGGTTTTTACTAACGAATTGTTATGTAGGTCAAGATTTTTGCCACCCATATTAGGTCTGAAAACCGGTTTAGGGCGCAGTGCAGAATCAAAATACTAAGTACAGGAATATGGCTGAGATATGAGGAACACGAGTGCAGTGGCAGCGGCTGGCGTACTGTGGTCGTCGAACGATTACGTAAGAGCCGCAGCCGGTTACGTGGTCTTGCGATGTTGCCGCACTGTGCACTTCATTTCGTCTCACTCCAGCAGACAGTCTCCACTCTAGCAATTTTCATTTGTGCTAAATGACGCAGCTTGTTTACGACCCATTCTTCGAATTAGGTCGATGTCGGACGTACGCGGATTTTGCTCGACTGCGCCGCAAATATTTACGGAAACGGTCCAAAAAAAAAAATTCCTTTTTTTCACGTTCGCCAATACGTTCCCTTTGGAATCTCGATTATACTAGATAAGATTCTAATGCCATAAATAAGAATACTCGCGTCGCAGTAAAGATATTCGTCGCAAGGAGAGGTAACGCGATAAGAGGATGGTGTTGATGACCTACGCTTTCTCCAGACGGATGTGATGTAACGGTATGGCGTGCGGGGCGGCAACGCTGCACTTTCGTCGGCGCACTTGACACAGTGCCCCTGGCCGACTTGCCGCGAGAAAGCACTTTTTACCGCGCGCGTAACCGCCGGTAACGGAGACGCAACTAGTTATGCTACCTTTCTTCGCTTTCTCTTACATAACGCGTTACCAGTTACGATTAGTCGCATAACAACACAATGAACTTGAGCGGTCGATGACGCTTCTGTACGTCGTTGCTTGGAACTTACGCGTTTGTTTTTTTATTTAGCGTCTTTATTCCTCATCCTTATAATAGTAGGTCTTTATTAAACTGGTTTATTGAAATATTTGTAAAGGAACGCATTGTAAGTCTCGGGGAGAAGAGCGGTACGCCTCGTAGCTTTTAGAATCGTAGGGTTGAATAATACAGATGGAAGTTCGCAACGCCATGTATGGCTTCAAATATCATCAAATCAAAATAAAGCTCGCAGTCTGCCGAATCGTCCTTATAACAACATTATGAAATAAATGTTAATGTGGGGCCTGGGACTAATTTCGAATGTTATAAGGAAATTACCAATATTTCTTCAATTCTTTCTTTCTCAGTCTAGATAGTCTTAGGTAACGGTGTGTTTCGAAAGAAATAATAGTCACAATAAGTAGTTGAGTAAATTTATCGCTCTACATAATGTAGTGCACATTCGACATTTCGGCTACGCAGCTCGGCCTACATTTTAGTTATCTAACGCGGGGCATTTGATAAGAACAACTCTTAAAACAATTTATAGAATACATTTATCAAATGGAATTGAAATTAGGTGTACAGGCAACATAACGTTATTTAAAATAATGTCCATTTCTTATTACTTTAGACGACCAAGGACCCATATAAATTATAAATTTAATATTACTATGAAGTGAGTCGTTTATAATTCATATTTAATTTAAATAATCACTGGCTGTAACTATATTACTACTTTGTATTCATATAGAATTCGTAGGATACCTAATACTTATCTCTAACTTGCTATAACTAGCCGTACTAAGCAGTTGTATGGTTTCGTTAATTCATTTCTATTTATATATACAGTACGGACCTACTGTCTAAGTATAACTCTGTTTTAATGTCACATTCCATAACATTAGTTCCAAAGGACGATACTTAGTATCATGATATCTAGCCGCGACATATTAATTTCACGTGTTATGGCGTGTTATCTGGCACGCGACTTTGACCCAGATACAGCGTAACTGAGTGCCGACATATCGAGCTAAGATGGCCGCTCCAAGGGAATAGTAACTACTGCCCTGATTTAAAGTTATTATGTACGAAGCACGTAGCGCGTGTTGTTATGCCAAAACAATACTTAATTGTACAGTTGATATCCGTTCGTCATCGTCATTTGTTTCATCTTGTTTATCTTTAGACGTTGTCGTGTTACGTGTAATCATTTAATTATAGTGCGGCACTCGGAGAATTCATAGAACAGTAACCAAATGGAACGTTATCGAGTTAGATTAATTTCGATAGGTTAGATAGATAGTTGGTTTTGACAGTCCGATCTCGATTCATCGTTGAGCAAGCGGCGTGCGGTGTGGCAATAACTCGGAGCTCTAAAATTCAGTTGTAACATTTCGTAAACGGCAAATTTAACGCGCTCGCGCACCGCCCCGTGTATTCTAATGCAACTCGATAGAATTTGGGTCACGGAACGACGCCGTGAGTCGCCCGCAACTTGTCTGATAGCTGTTCTGCTCGATATAATATGTTGTCGCTGACAGTATCCTTGCCGGTATTTTAATTTATGTTACGTTTATTCAATATTATATCAGTATAAAAACATATCGCCGGACTTTTGTGCTCCCCTGCACCGCTACTAACGCACATCCATCTCGTTCGTTTCTCCGACACGACCGATCGTTAGATTATTCGATCTTATTTGAAACAAAATTATTTTTATCAAAATTTAATGGAACAAAATTTAAAGAACAACAACAAGTACGTAACGAAATAGTATGAATAACCGACATTGTAATTGAATATTTATCGCTGGCGAATTCAGTTCAATTGTTTCCTGCTAATGCAATGATATCGTTTCAGCGCTCTCCAAAAAACTATTTCGTTACTCAACGTTGCACTAACGTCGGTCGATATCTCCCTCTGGCATCTCTCGACACAGTTGTGCCCTTGTTGCAATGCGGATTTCGTTTGTTGTAGGTCGACGACCAGATGAAGCTTCTGCAGCATTCGTGGTCTGATATGCTGGTGCTCGATCATCTTCACCAGAGAATGCACAATGGCCTACCTGACGAGACCACCCTACACAACGGACAGAAGTTCGACCTCCTGTGCCTAGGCCTCCTGGGCGTGCCCTCACTCGCGGATCACTTCAATGAGCTACAGAACAAACTAGCCGAACTCAAGTTCGACGTTCCCGATTACATCTGCGTGAAATTCTTGCTTCTGCTGAATCCGGGTCAGTATTTTGGCCGACGTTCATAAATTTATTGTTACGAAACATAAGGCTCGACGCGAACGTTATTTTAATTTGTGTGTTTTGTTGTTATATTTTATATCTTTTTGAATTTGACGTTTCAATGTTTATGTTAATGGTGTGATAAGAAATGTATCGTACGGCTGCGCCTACGGAGCTTTGGTCAGTTTTGAAGAGTTATTTTGGCGTTTTCAGAGGTGAGGGGAATCGTGAATGTGAAGTGCGTGCGAGACGGTTACCAGACCGTGCAAGCGGCTCTTCTCGACTACACACTAACCTGTTATCCCTCGATACAGGTAAGCACTAATATTCATATCTACGAGGTTAATTACGTAATTGCTTAATGTGTCTTATTGTCCTGTTTACACATATATAGATGATATAGATAGCATTCGTAGCCCTCTAGCAATAGAATCTTTTATCAGTTACTTTGTCAATTACCAATATTGTTCTTAATAACACAATAACATTTTATTAGGTCAATTTTATTAACCGCGCTACTTAGTAGGCACCTCTCATTTCGGGCGCCATAATACAGAACAATGTTAATGTGGTAATTATTATGTATTATAAAGGTAATCGAAACTACTAATTTATTGGCATAAAAAGAAAAACATTTATGTCATCTGATGTTATACTGACTGACACTACACGTAAGCGTGTAGCAGTTTGGTTAAAACTCGAATCGAAACAAAAAAACAAGAGTTCAAAGAAGCTTTATTTTCAAACCTAAGTATAATAGCGACAATTTAAAAATATGAATCGAGAAACATGTCCCAGAACGATTCATTTATTTCTAGTAACGGCTATTGTTTCCCTAAAAATCTCAAGTAAAAAACAAAAATAAGTATATTTCGACAAAATTCGTTACAAACCAGTGAAAACTGCATTGAAATGGATTAAGCCTTATATGAGATTAACGGGAAGAAACGCCGAATACAAAGTCCGACACGTGCAGCTTTTAAAACAAATGGATACGTTAGATTCTTAAAGTTTATTCGCCGACGTTATGAGATAAAACGTAGGGCAATTTTAACTTGTAATTAGTACCCTTAGAACATTTATAACTCTATCGTTATGATATATACCGCTATGAATATTAAGCGATTTAAATGTGTACGTTTCAGGACAAATTCGGTAAATTGGTGATGGTTGTTCCTGAAATACACGCGCTGGCTGCTCGCGGAGAGGAGCATCTGTACCAGCGGCACTGCGCGGGCCAGGCGCCCACACAGACGCTACTCATGGAAATGCTTCACGCAAAACGCAAGTCAGTACCACATGTGCCTGTATACCAACACTATCTAAACTAACGTAAATTAGGCTAACCTCTCTTAAATCGTTCACTTTCTGCATTCCACTTGAGAAATGTCTGAGTTTATAGATCTTTTTCGATTAGTGTCTTATGAGGACCATATTCGGTCTTAATCTCCGGTATTAGTAAAAATCGAATGACCTATCCGTAACCATTTCAAGTTTAGGTAAACTATATCTTTCTTCTGCCTTTATTGGTCATTCATTCAGCTCAAAATTTCATTCTTTGTTAATTTCTATAAAAGGACTTGAAATTGAAACTTTTAAGGGCTATAAGAAGTTTGTTCTTTATCACCCCTTAATCCCATCCCTAAAATATTTTTTTACGTTAAATATGTACAATTTTTTATTGTCATTAACTTGTCATATGTCAGTATTTGCCAACTTTCATGATGTTTTGTAATACCTATATAGTATATGAAAGAATGCAACTAAACTCGTCGTACCCACCGACATAAGAAAGATATTTTCGCATCATAAACATTATTATTATTTTGTTTATTGTACAACCACCATATACACTAATGTTATTAAAGTATAGTTAAAAAATACATTGTAACAGTATAGACAATCTGTATTAACCAACCGTTAAGTAAATGATAATAAGTTAGTAAAAACCAGTTGAAAAGGGTACAAAAGGAAGTCAAACCAAATAGCGTGACGGTTTGTTGGTCCAATCACTGTATTATTTACGATTTTATAGACTTCACGTCATTATCATCCGTATTATTATCGATAGTAAGACTTTGATGTTGTTTCAAAACTTGTTTACTTATGTTGAATAGGATTTAATTGTTTACGTTCAATAGGATTTGAACAACGCGTTGCGAGGTGGTTGTATAGTTTCGTTGTACATATATTAAACATCCCTTACGATTTCTATTGGGTATGTTTATTAAATAATCTTTATTTTTTTCTACGTTTTCCTTACAAAATTTCATTGATACGAATTAAAAATTTGGAATCTTTCTTTTTAACATTTCTAAAATTACTTGGTAGCTAAGAGAAAATTTCCAAACATATCAAGAAATTAATAAATGTGCTACTGATATAAAGTTACTAATAATGCAGTATAAATATAATTTGTAATATTTGTAACATATTTTGTCAAATTTATTTATTATTTTATGAGGATATTTACACATAAATATTATAAAATAAAAAAATATATCTGTTTCATATAACAATTTCCAGTGCCATAATAGGTTACATCATATTAATAGACTTGGATGCAAGTTTATTCCATTATGCCCCTGTTTTGTAGGCCTGTAACAGATAAAATGCAGTAATGTGTCTCGTTCTAGGCCGAATGGAGGCGAAATGGTTAACCGGAATGCTGAGCACACATCGACTCTAGACAGATTGTACGTTACTATTATGAAATATCACTATATACTTCATTTAATGATTACATTGTATAACATTCATTATATGTTTATTATTAATAACTCACGCTGCTCGATGGAGTTACCGGTTCAGAATATTGTCTATTTCGTTTTCTGATCTTAATTTTATTATTTAAATACAATACCGAAAGGCGATATCTGTAAAACCGACAACTCTACGCTTGCCATTTCACTCGCTTTTAATTATATCCCTACCACATAATTTTTAATATCATGAGCTTGACGTACTTTTGCAATACATACATTAAAGATATAATTTTTAAGGAATCACAATATTAGTATTGTAAGTACATATCGATCATCGTTCACATTGCAACATATCAATATAATTTGCCATTCCATCAAAATAAAATGCGTTGTCCCAGATAGTCGTTGCCACATTAAAATATATTTTTTACAAGGAAAATGTTGTTCGAAAAGAGTTAATTTCGATAAAAAAAATTTAACTTTTCTGATATTTAAATGAATAGTACTAACTTAATTTTTTTTTTATTTAAAGGTAACATATAATTTTTAATGACAAAAAATATGTCAAAATTAGTTTTCCTTCTTTTTATGGGTTTTGAAATAGCAAATGCAAAATATAATAGAATCCTGTGTCATTAGTGAATAATTGTGTAAGTCTGGTTGAGTCGAAATTTAAATAAATTCTCCTATTCCTACAAAAGTGATAAATAATATACAACGGACATCACCATGAAAGCAGTATCTTTTAAAATAAAAGAATTGAATGAAATAGTTACCCATGTATACTTCCTAGCTTTAGTCAACAGAGTTTCAATTTTGACTGAAATGAATAGTTTAAATCTATAATTAAAGGATTCAAGACAAAATATTTATTGTTGTGATTTTAACTGTTATATTTATTACAATGTGTATGTTTTAAAATACGAATATAGTAGTATTCCTTTTCTTAATATATTTAAGTAATTCCCAGGGCAAGGCAGGGGGCCTTTTTGTTTTCCTTAAGTATAATTTTAGAACTAAATAAATCATTAATTTAAAATGAGTGTAAAGTTTACCAGTAAATATCGAAGTCCTTTCACAGGTTTCTACACGATGCCTGGAAAGAATATCGAAAATTATTTCCATTCATATTGTAGCCAACTACAGAGTTCTAATATGTAGAGATCAGATACCGTACAGTTTAGTAAATGTAGAACTTACTTTAGCTAGGTTGCACCTGTGTGAATTGAGAGAAAGTAATACTGCATTTATTTTTAATTAAGACCATTTATGATTTGAAAGGTAAAATTGTAATGTATTTTCGTTTTTTCTTTCCTAAAAATTGAATGACAAAAAGTTATTATTTCTAATTCTTTACCCCAACGTTTTTGTACTAAAAAAAAGATGTATACAACCATTAACGATTCTGAGTGCGGTGTTGAGTGTTTATTTTTTCTGTTACATTATTTCACGTCCCGTTTCATGTAAACTTTGTGTTTTGACATAAATCTATATACACTAGAGAACCGAATTTGTTTGATGTGTTATTATCTGCTGTTATATGTATCATATTTATATTTTCTGGGGCTCTTTACGTAACGAATGTTAATTAATTTATTTTCATATTAATTGTTTTTTTTTATGTTGATAGTTGATTAGATGACAGATTAATTCTTAAAATACGATAATGCTGCTGTTTTGAACTCTCCGAAACAATCTCGGCAAACGGTCATTTTCGTATATGTCAGGAAAATATTTGTTATTCAATAAATGTTTGTATCAATATAACTACAACATTAACCACTTACAGAAATTGAAAGTTTATGTATTAAAAAATGGGAAGTTTCACAGAACGGCAAATAAGACTGAGTTACAAATTACCGTTCTTATTACTCGTTTATTTTTATGTTGTACTTACAAGAACGATTAATTTGAGATTCCGTACATACGTGTAAATTCATTTTCCTTACTTAATCTGACGGAAATATCGGTGATGTTGCACTGGTGTCATAGTAGCCGGTACGGATGGTTCTAGAACCCAGGTAAATTGTTTAAATTCTTTTCAGTACAATGCCTATAAGTGATCCTATTTGTCGAGAGGATTATAATTGTGCTGCAGTTTTATTTAGAGTGTAAGAAGTGTTTTAGACAACCAAATAATGTTTCAAGAGGTATGCTCTTTGTGTCAGGTGCGGATTCCTGCCGAGCGACACGATTGAGCCGCATTCGCCCATCTAGATTGCGTAAGCATTTATATTCAAATTGTTCTTGCAGCCTTTCTTGCACTTTCGTTCAACACTTAGTTCAGACGTTTCACCCGAAGCACCTTTATCTGCACGCGGCTATCAGAGTAATATCTATCAATAATCCACTTAATCACCACTTTATAAATATATTATTGTAGAATGCGGCTTGATTGTCGAAAGTTCGCTGGAGACTGACAATAATTGCTTTCGTCAAAATATACATAATTTACTTTCATACAATTCTTAAATTGCGCTCGCGTCCACTAAATGGATTAACACTATCCATGCTAGCTTGCAAAACGCCTTAAGCCTATATGTATTAAAAGTGTTTCCCTGACAATAAAAGCACGCGCATGTACGAATTTCGTTATTCGTTTTTTTGTAATTAATAATATTCAAACCTTCCAAATATAAAACAACTGAAAGGAAATATTCAACAGAGTGATTAGCTTAGTATTTTTGGCCTTTAATAAAAAAATCGTTATATACTACGATGCAGGTATAATTTATAGTTCACACCAATATGTGCTCAATTCCTTGGAACATTAAAACTGAATAAGCTGCCCAATGAAAAACGACCTATTTAGTTGCATTTAAAAAAGAAATGTAATTTATGCACAGCTTTTAAAACAATAATTAATGATGCATCGATGTTTGTAATGCAAAAGTTTTCGAGATATAAATTATAGTGATTATTTTAAGTTAATGCACAGAATACAATAGAGTATATTCGAGTAGAGTATAAAGATATTAGAATATATACATATATAATCGTGTAAAAACATGCAGAACAAAGTAATTAAAAAACTTGGTTTGCGCTAGACCTGACCATTATATAGGGTGATTTTAATTCAAGAAACGCACTACGTTAAAATTGACAGGCTGATATATAAAGAGTATGTCTTTAAGCTAATTTGACAAACTTTAGGTCACGCAAGAATATTTGGATGATTGTTTTTACGAATTAAGATAAAATTTCGTACATAAACGTACGACAGCCAAGAAATACACTTAGGATAGATTTATCCCAATTGTAGATTTTCCTGCGATTTATTTCAATATTTGTGACTACATCAGTGGTAAAACTGATTTGAATGTAGCGTGGGCCGTACACAGAACAAGTTCTGGATAATGATATCACACGAAAATAAGTTGCGATGACTTTTACAAGAATACATCCTACTAATATTATAAATGCGAAAGGATAGATAAATGGATATTTTTGTTGTTCTCTCAGACTAAAACTATTATTAACTATTAAACGGATCTGATTAAAAAATGGCACAGAGATAACAAATAGTAAATAACAATTAGGCTAGTTTTTATGAACTGTTTAATGAAATAATGTTAAAGCCAATTGATATAAGAAAACGAAAATAACGAATTCAATAGAATCATGTATCTATGTCGTTCTTATACCAGGGAATATGGTTGAGTAATTTTGAAACTATACATATTTGTCAATTGAATTATAATAACGTAATGTTAAACTGAGTAACAAATGTGACATTTTCAACTACACTATGTCAAATCTTAACACGATAATTGATTATTGTGCTGTACGTGTGACATGTTAAAATTTTAGAATTCCAAACACTCTGGACTGCGGTCTCTCGACCAATTATTAATTCGTTCATAATGACTACGTAAATTATAAATGAATTTAACCATTATAATATAACATATTGTTTTTATTGCGTAAAGTTACTCAACTTTGTTCAAATTTCGATAGCCAAAACAAAGTATTAGGAATGGGGCAAAAACGTATAACCATAATAGAAAATAAAAATATATGCATATAGTATTCTATTGGCTCGATTAAGATATTTATAATATCATCTCAAAACCAATTTGTGACTTTATCGAATGTTTATTTGCTTGCAGAATCGAATCTTGTTTATATAAACAACGCACCTGGTAACAAAGTGAGTAACAAGAAATTTACACTATGCTGAATTAAACTATGCTGAAATTATTTAAATATGGTGCCAAAAATATTATACGTAATTTAATAAATTGGGCCAAGTAGCTTTTCATGTCGTATATTGAAATACTTTAATGTATGTATCTATAATATATATTGCACCTGCACACATCTTGAAATCGAGTCATCTAACTTATATGTTACTAACTTATATGTACTTATATGTTTGTCCTTATGAAATTATAGTTCCAGTAACATTAACATTTAATAAATTATCATATGCGTGGATTAATACAGTGAAAATAATGTTTAACAAAATATTCATTAGGCTCGATTTATTTAATATAGCATATTTCGAATATCTAAGAAGTATTGTCCTATAACGCAGAAATATTTTTCAGTTAAATACGGTATAAGAACACGGATGTAAATGAAAAGTTTTATGTATAGTGTCCCCATCTTCACTTTACACATTTATTGCACGTTTTATTTTGAATAATTTCAACACGCTCATACTGCATTAATCTCGGCACTGCACACCTGTAAATAATTATTTTACGAAAATAATATAATATATAGACATTTAATGAATGTTATGAATGTTGTCGTTGTATATAGATGTTTATTGTAGGTCGGAGTGCGGCGATTGATGGCAAAGTTTACACGCGGGTCTTTGATTGTTTGCAGATCCTGAAGCCCAGTGAGCAGCGAGCGGTCTGCTGAGGCGCCAAGCGCTCCCATCCACATCAGATAATTGTTATATTACAAAATATTACTTGTGTTGATAAGGTTTAGTTTATATATTGGTGTGTGATTAAATGTAATAAATTATTGCGCCTCGCGCGCCTAGTCCCAATACAGATAAAACAAATATTTATCTGCCTAATCTCTATAACATAATATACAAAAAATATTTACACCAATCTTGTGTAGCTACGATTAATTTATTGAGCAGTCTATATTGTTATATCAAAAATTAGATTGTATTTCCTACATTACATATACATATATATATATATGAACATGTCTTAATTCCGGTGCATAGTAAGAGAAATGAAACAATACATATTTTAGGAAAGCGTCTGTGATTTTAAACGAAAAATTTGATGAAAACCGTTTTAATATTAGTTGAAACGTTGATAATGATGTATAATTGTTAGTTTATATTGCAGTAGCTAAGTTGTTGTGGCGGGTTCGATGCGGGCGTCGCGTCGGGGACGCTCGCCTTGTCATTTCGCATTACTACTTATTAACATATTATTATTATTGTACGATTCATCTTATTTTTAAGACTTAAAACACTATGCGATCGAATGTATAAACTTTCTTTAGCTATTTCGTGTTCGATGTATGTGATTCGTTTGTTGATACATGTGTTACAAGTTGGAAATAAGTAATATAGATATGTGGCTAAAATATTTTAAATTTTATCGGAAGTTGATATTTTAAAAGTAGAATTCTCTATGTATATCATTATTAAGTAAGATGAACAATATTATAATCATTGAATCGTGTTTAAAACTACAGTTGTCCTTTAAAAATATTTATCTGAATGTTGTATTAAATATATCAATAATTTTATCGGCCGTACCAGTACAAAAATTATAGTTGACTTTGTAAATATTATTGTAGCACATAACAGTGATTTATGCTACTTATATAAATGTAATTATGTAAAATATTTCTCAACATACGTGCAAGAAGCCTTAAAAATCATAGATTTTTAAAAAAAATATGGGTACTAGCGTCTACGTGCCGATGGCCGAGGTAGGCGATGTATTTTTATAAAAAATATTGTTCTTTATTAACATATATAATATGTTAACTGAAAGTACATGATTTCGTATTTTTCTAAATGTAGTAGCGTACGTAATCAAGTGTAAAGATCAACTCTTATCGTGGAAATCTATGTGACTATTATAATGAAATGATGTCATCATCTTGTGATACCTGCCTATATTATTATGCGTTACAAATTTAATTTGAGAACGTTTACGTTTTTGTACAATGTAATCAGCTGTCGGTAGGACTCGGGTTGTAGGAGTGTTCTGTGAGGGGTGAGGGGTAACACTTGCGTGATTGACGGTTTGTGTTTCACAGCGGATATATTATTATCAAACATTTATTATGGTAGAGGCATTGCACCAAGTGCAACTGTATAGTATGGCTGCATCAACGACTATCACATAGATATTATTAATAACATATAAATATTTTCTATAATTTGACTTTGCGGCTCCTACCTAGGCTTGTATATTTGTAAAATAAAATCGTTACGGCACCACGTTTTGTCTATAATACCGTCCAGTGAACATTATTTCATCTGCTAACATTGAAACCATTCATTGCTTCTATTCGTTTAGCTCTGGAACTGTTGGCTTTTGGTATTTAGTAGTTGTGTTAATGTTCAGTAGCCCCTTACAATTGATCGCATTGGTTGCGTGGAAGCGCGGGAGGTGTACATACCATACCTTCCGTACATACCAGCCAATCGAGTTAAAACTTGTACCTGTTATTAGGATTAAAATGTTATATTGTGTAAAGTATATCGACTCGAAGTTCCTTGTGTAGTTGTCGTAAACTTTTAAATGTTTAATTACGGCTCGAAAAAATTGGACATGATTAAAAATGCTTCTTAGTGCAGTTTTCAATTTTATACCCGTTTCTATCTTTTTCTTTGGTTTCATTTCATCTGTCTTCGTTGCTAACATAGCAAGTGACAGTCAGCGAGTAGAATCTGTTTGTCACCCCACATGTGTCGAATTTGTATATATATATATAAATGAATTGTATAGTATGTGAAGCTGCGGTATCAATAGTTCTTTCAAACAAGAAAGTTTATTGCACGGTGTTATAGTTTTGATGTCTTCAGTACATTAGAAATATTTTTATAATTTGTTCGGATATGATAAATAATAGAAGTTTATAAGTTTTTTTAATCGAATGAAGACAGACGCAGCTTCACCTATAGGCTTTATGGAAGGCAAAGCTAATCTGTGATGGTATGACGTAGTTAGGTACATTAGGCTGTGTTCCCGCTGGCCCGGTCCGGGGCAGATGTAAGGATTTACACACACTTTTAACAAATGCCTAGCTGTCCACTGCAGCTTTAAACTACACCTCATTTGTTGACGTTTCTCACCCTCGCGTTTAGTACGTTGTCGTGATTCATTCGTACACGGTCCAAATTATTTTCCATAAGATGTATTATTATTTAGTAGGTTCCTTCTATTAGTTATGTTCTAACATGATAATACCATAAACAGGTTACCATTTTTGCAGTATTGTATATCTTTATTTGCAATTTTATTGAAATGAGTCTAAATACAGTATTATTTTTTATGTCGCTTGCTGATACATATCTAATACGAGGAATCGAAGACATCTTTTGTTCGATTTAATGCAATGCAATCCCATTACAAATTAAACTTGTTGAGTATTACATTATATTTTATTAATATTTTATGTGTGTATTTGTATGGCTTTTGACTAGTTTATCTTTAAAAATCATCATATGAAGTCGAGAAACAATAATTATAATTTAAATATATGGCAACTTATATGGTTAAACTGGAATACGCTGATTAAAGGTATTTGGATTCAAGTTTAATTTCATTTATTTATGTACATTTATATTGTACGAAGAGGACGTAAATCATTCTTATTAATATTTGTCAATGACAGAATGAATCGACTAAAGTAGATCATCGAAATGTACTAAAGTGTATTTGCCCTGTTGGCTACAATCAATCCAGTTTTCCCTTTGTTCAAATAAAGCTTGATAATTATGATTGTTTTGTATGTAATAAAAGTGTCGGTTTGTAGTTGTAGTGTCAGTGTTGAGGTGATGCAGCGTCGTGTGCCATTAGTTAGGGAGATCGTACAGGGTTCGTAGCTCGCTACACGCAACCGATTTAACGAAATGTAAACGCGTTTATCGTTAAAACATCTACCTAATTAGACAATAATGGTTAACAAGGTGCCAGTTATTATTTGTTGTTCGGTTCGGTTGCTGTAACTTTAACGTCCCCCCCCCCTTCGCTTGTATTAAGTGACATCGATTTTACACACCTATTTAATTGAATTTAGATGTATATGCTTTTATCGTCTAAACCTACGATTTACGTCTAAGGCTAGGTTGTACTATGTGGCGTAATGTATTTTAGTGTATGATAAGTACCTAATATCTATATTTATGAAGTAAAATTATAAGTATTTTAAAAATGTAAGGTACACGATGAGTGTTCTATGTAAATGTACATTTTGAGTTCAATTAGATATAAATACAAGTATGTAGTCGCATCAAGTGCGCAGAGGCTGGCGTGCGGATGGTCCGCGACTGTTACTTCGCTCAGATTCGTTCCGCAGAGTAACGTAACCCGACCGCGCCTCGTTGTAGGGCCCTTTTCAATATTCCCTCTATCCCACTAATGTTGAAACAGTTGTCATAACACTATACTCTGCTTCACCTACTAACAAACAGAAACTACGGATAGATAGATTATTGAAAACAGCCAGTAGTCTCATCATAATGATCACATCACACGCTTCACTCTCACTCGACGGTAGTTAACGATACGTACGTAAGGGAGCGGCCGCTAGGGGATGGATGCGTCACACACATTCCAAAATAACATTAATCGTAACGCTAGGTGACGCGCGTCGATCGACGCGTTACAACTTTGTAAGTTAACCACTTTGTTGTTCATTAACGATAAGTTAGGTTTAATCTCAGTCGATGTTGTTTACTTTAGTCTGTGTATAGTATTCTCTCGGTTTAAGTTTATGTGAGGACGTGAATTTGAGCGAATCGACAGGTCTAAGCCTGAAGGGTTCATACTAGTTTTAAGTCTTAAGTACCTAAGCGATTATTTCTGTTGCACCTAACTTTATTTCGCGAGCCGTGTTAGTTCTATTTTATTAATTGTACATATAACTAGGGCGAGGAAACAGTCTTCATTCAATTTTTAAATAGTTATTGTTGATCCGATATGTCTGGCCGTCGAGATACCAATGCAGTGTTGTATGCTTGTTTGTTTACACGGTCGACACGGGCGGCGACGGGTCGAGTGCTCGTCCATCTGTTCATAATAATTTGTGTTATGGCTTTAATGTTGTAAGTCGAATGTTGTTAAAACGTGTACAGAGACCGCGCCCTATCCCGCGCGTGCCTTCACGACCTGACGCAGTTTTCAATTTTCTATTTATTCATAATCCTCAAGTTGCCTAGCAACTATAAAAGGTCACACCATTGTAGTGTACTTTAATGGCTCACTTGTCCATAGATTATGGGTAGGTAGTATATTGAAAACATGTGCTAACCGCCAGCCGCCATGAGTGGAACACATCCCTCGCATCTCGGTCCAATGACCGCTATATGTTATTGTAAATTATATTTCATAAGTACACGTGTATAGCTACGTTTGAGGGCTTCATTTTAATTCTAAAGCTCCTTTTTAATTGATCTATGTTAAAAATAAGCAGTAGTGTTGTTATCTGGACTTGTTATCTAGATGAATCTCGACATCATCACAGACATCATTTAATTTTAAACATTTTTATTAATTTAAACATACCTGCTCGTGCATTGTTACCGAAATTAGATATAATGATATATTGTTGAACCGATGACGGACAAACAACAATTGTAATATCTTACAGTACTAAGAATTTCATTTATAGATCAGTTAAATGCGGAGCAGCCATTATAATGACCGCAGCCACAATTGTACCGTCTCATTACCTCACAACTTTTTTACACTTTAAAGTAATAGTTATTGTTGTCGCTAAATGTTAAAACTTATTTTATATTTTCGATTTTGTTTTCAAGTGTCATAAAGTTTAAATCTGAAGACGATCTAATGTTAGACGGCCACATAAATGCAAATGGCGGTGTAAGTTGTGGGCAGTGCATCGACGTGTATTTATTTAAAGATGAATAATAAATATTGTGAGACGCACGTACGCGCCGGCGGCGAGCCCAGACGCCGCCGCTCGTTAATGTAGAAATAAATAATATTTTCGTTTAAACTATTGAGTCTTTATTTACATAATTTTTTGTCTCCTTCCCACTCAGTTATAACACTAAAAACCAACCAAAGGTAGAAATAAAAATACAGATTTATATTTGCTTTGAAAGTGTGGATAACAGCATATATTATCAGAAAATGTTACGAATAAAAATTTGGCTTCCGAGTATTGTTTCTCTAATATGACCAAGATTTGGCCTAGGGCTGCATTCTGATGGAGCCATCTAATCTGATAGTCTCTCCGTTGAGCATTGGATTCTGGATGATGCTCTGGACGAGTAGTGCGTACTCTTCCGGATGGCCCAGTCGAGAGGGGAACGGCACTGACGCCTCCAGAGCCTTGATCGCTGGCTCTGGCAATTGCTGCATCATCGGCGTGCGGAATAATCCTGAAACAATTATTATGTTTTAAACAAATCAACAAATATATTATATTTGTTTTAATTATTTCTTATGACTTTTAATAAATCGAATACTCGTTTTTGTGTATCAAGGAGCAGTCAAACGCAAGCTTGGCAGATGCTTGAGTTGCTTGTTTGATAAAAAAATATAAAATAGCTCTAAATGAAAGTTCCTTAGATCCTGCTAAGGTACCGCGGAAAGCCGCCACATGAATATTACCGATTGGCAGGTATCGGTACTACCATGTGTAAACTTCTTAAGTATGTGATCTACAAAAATCTCAGAAAGTTGCACAAAAACTCTTGTATCAATATAATATTCTAGAAAATAATGACAAAGTGCATTCAGTATGTTAAGTCTAGATTGAAGATTTACTTTCTGACAGACTGTTTTATTTACTACTAGACACTACAGTATTTACACGAAAGAGAGTTTATTTTATTGTATAAAGCAAGCACATATTTCCATTAACGTATGACGTACAGTTTTTTTCTATTATTAAAGTTAAGGAAGGACCTTTTTTTCGTCAATGCTGCCAACCAAATCATTGAAATTGCACTTATGTTGTTCTTTCCAGTTCAGAAACGAATGAGGACAATGTTCCTGTAATTAACTTCATGGAAAAGGTCTCATCAACCTTCGAAAAAGGTAAGACTGGTTGAGTAAGGAATTAATTAAATGATCAAAATAATAATTAGTTACCTGGTGCTATAGTGACCACTCTTATTCCTTGTTTAGCCAAGTCTCTAGCTATGGGTAGTGTCATCCCTACTACACCCGCCTTAGACGCTGAATACGCTGCTTGCCCGATCTGCAACATACTGTTTTAGTAACATCTGAAACACCTAAAAACATTTTTTTCCGAAAGCACATTTCATATTGTTGGGTTACGTTTTTTAGATACCGTGCATCGGAGGGCACTTAAGGCGGTCGGCCTCAGTGGTCATCTGCAGATGGCAAGAATTAGCCATTAATCCAGCAACCTGGCCGCATTGGAGCAGCGTGGTGGAATAGGCTCTAGGCTTCCAAGGAATGAGAAGGGATCCGTGCTCACTAGTACACCATTTGTAGGTTGATACCAAAATTTGTATCATATACATTATATATACCTGTCCGTCAAAGGCAGCAACAC